>JABTXL010005037.1:20551916-20598568 GCA_025134845.1 Neodon shergylaensis
GAAGAAGAAGAAGAAGAAGAAGAAGAAGAAGAAGAAGAAGAAGAAGACGACGACAAATATGGCACAGCAAAGACCAGATTTTTCCAGAAAACTTTTGACTTTTCTTTCCTAGTCACTTGGCCGTATGTCTCAGGGGTGCATGCTCACTATGAAAGACAAGCTTCAGAGGGGTGTGTGCATATGGCGGCAAGTTTCCAGGTTCTTAGCCTTCCTCCTGAAGAGGATCATATGCACACATTCACTGACAGAAGCAAGGAGAAAGTGCCCAGCTCTTCCCGTGCTACGTTCTTGAGAACACATGGGAATAGAAAGAGAGAAATCAAATCAAAATGACATCCCAATGAATAGTCGCATTGTTAGACAAATTCTAGTCTAGAATTCTAACCAGTTGCTCCTTGAATAGCAAATATATATTCACATATAAAAACCACTTGTACAAAGTGAAGTCTTGCTTTTTGAGACAAGGACTCACTATGTGGTCCTGGCTGGCCTGGGATTCACAGACATTCACCTTCTTCTGCCTTGAGGGTGCAGGGGTTAAAAGTGTGTGTCGCCACACCCGCTAGAGGAAATTTTTATCCGAAGGGCATTCATTTTTCTACAGAGTGCTATTATCAGTGTCTAAGGATGAACGACTAAGAAAGGAAATCACATTTAATAACCACTTTAATTCTTTTCTCTATCCGCTTCCTGCTGCACAGATTTAAATCAAATCAATGGGAAACCGATTTTCATGCCCAGCTTGAATAGCAAAGTTCCACCAGTTAACCTAATATCCCATTATACTGCTGGTTCCCCATTATGTAGAAAAGGAAGGAAGAACAAACCTCAGTTAGGTGACATATCACCAAGCCACACTGATTACAAGCTTGCAGGCTTCGCGTCACAAATAATATATGCCCCCCATTTCCAGAGCTATGAGGGCAAAGATAAATTTACAGACTGACAGAAGAAAAGTCACTTCCCTTCTTCCCTAACACAGTATAAAAGATAGGCAATTTATCATGAGTGAGGAGGTGGTTTTATCTTTATTCATCTAATTCTTGAGAACTAAAACAAGTCCGAGGTGACATGCATCATTGTCATTCAGTCCCTAACAGTGGCTTATATAAATGAAGCATCTATTGTTTGAAGATACAAGGCTAATTTACGTGCTGGAGCTATGACAATAAACACAGATTTCCAAACACACTACATGAGAGGCAGACACGGACCCATGTCTTCTAATTCGTCACTCATTTAACTCCCCAGTAGAAACCCTTCTTTCTAGTAGATAAGAGAAAGCACCAAATTAACTATGACTCCTCCAGTCCACCTTTGAATAGAGACATTTATTCCGTGCGCAAAATACAGATGTTCCAAGCACTGAATTCAGTTCAGGAAAATCATCTGCAACATCTGGAAAGCACCGTATTACCGGCTGTTATACTAGACTCGCCCCAAGCAGACTTCTACACGAGTATTTGTCTGCTAGAACTGTTCTCTTAGGAAATGGGTAAGGGAAGGGGAGAGCCCAACAAAGCCGAAAAGGAAGCCAAGAATGCTATGAATTCAGCAGACTCCCAGGAGAGTGGTTTTAGCCAGATACTAGACAAGATCTCTGGAATATACGGCAGCAGTTTCCACATTGTGTTCTAACACAGGGAGGCTAAACTCTGCTCTCCCAGACTGGTTCCTTATTAGCTAAGCATCACACAGAGCAGTGGTTCTCAACCTGTAGGTTGCGACCCCTTTGGGAGGGGTCAAATAACCCTTTCACAGGGGTCGCCTAAGACCATCGGAAAACACAGATAATTTACATTACAGTTATGAAGTAGCAACAGAAATAGTGTTATGGTTGGGGGGTCACCACAACATGAGGGACTGTGTAAAAGGATCGCAACATTAGGAAGGTTGAGAACCACCGTGCTAGAGGGTAATCAATTCTCAGGCTCCTGTGTGTCTGTGGGCACAGCAGCTCCAGGAAGCTGAGGCTGGCGTTTGGAAGAGTCAGGGCAGGACTGTTAGGAGAATAATGACATTAAGGCTGGGGGAGGGTGTATAGGTGCAGTGGAAGGGGTCTAGGGGAACTGAGGAAGAGGCATGGGGTCCTCTCTCAGGAAAGATGGAAGGGTGACATCAGCCAGACAACTGTAACATGCACCCCTGGTACAAGCAGCAGTTTGAGCTATTGGTGTGATTTCATTGAGGTCTGTGCTTTAAGAGGGCCAGTAAAGAAAGGAACTAAGGAACCAATTAAATATTTATTTTCTTAGTCATCCAGCCTGAGGAACCAGTAAAAAATTACTAAGCTATTAATAACATTGTATTCACATACAAAAACACCTTCAAATAGCAAAGGGATGCCCGTGAGAGGTCTTGGATATAACAAATGAAATGAAAAGGTAGGGTCATATACCTGTGGCAGCAGCACCCCTCATCCTTACACCCCATCCCCAGCTCCCCCACCCCTGTCAGAGCCTCAGCAGCAAAACACAGCACAGCAAAATAAGATGCCTTCCCTCCAGGGAAAGGAGAACGAAGTTAGCACTTGGCACTGCTGTGAACTGAGGCGCCTGGCTGTTCTTCCATTATCCCAGGCACCAGACAGACACACAGACAGAAGCCCCAGGCCAGGCCTTAAGGTATAGGCTATTAGCATACTCAGTGCCTGGCTGGTCCCTTTGCCTCAGGCTGTCTCCCAGAGACTTTGCCCAGGGAAAATTCAGACTCTGCCTCTCCCTTGATGCTAGGCTGGAAGCCACAGACTCCACCTTTAAGACAGTCCCTGTCACCCTGGACAATATGCTGGCTCCATGGACCCAGACATCAAGTCCTTTCCAGATCCAAGCAAATTCCAGATACTAATAGTTAGTTCAGTGAGCTCAGAAACCAGGTCTACCCAAAAAGACAAATAGTTAAGGCCACCTTGGAAGATCCCAGTGTCGATTTGGCCACCATGGACGCAAAGACTAGAATGACCATGTGCACTTGAGTTCAAGCCGAGCCCTGAATAGACCCTGAATAGTCCCAGGCCTGGCCCTGACGATTCGGGTGACAAACCTATTCTGGCAACAGGGAAAACACCACGAACCAGTGGGTTCAATGATGACTCCAGTTGGCCTCGGAGACTCTGCAACACAGGTTACATGGATACTCTTAGGAATCCAGACTTTAGACAGCACTGGATGGAGCTAGGTGGTAATGTATCACACTTGCCCAAAACAAACCTCTCATGGACTTTTGAGATCTGTGAAGGATGTTTGCTACCCAAACAAGTCCCTAAGACTGGGAGGTGTCGTCAAATATGTAGACACCAATTCGTGGCAGTTTTGTTCTGTATATCAATCTAGATGATCCTGGAAGACTTGATACTGTGACAAAGAAGTTAGACCACAGAGAGAGAGAGAGACAGAGAGAGAGAGAGAGAGAGAAATTCTGTATGCTGTCACTGATGCATTTTATTTTTGTAAAGAATTTCAGCTAATCTTATGAGATTGCTACAGAGATGCTAATGCAGAGGTATAACTTTGCGGTTACAGAATAAACACATTCTAAAGACCTAATGCATATTGACATGATTATTAAGACAGTATCTTCAATACTTGATCCATGCTGAGAGAGCTCAAAAGTTAACCTTGCCACAATTACAAATGTTACTAGGTGAGGTGATGGGTTATTTATCTCTTGAAGTTGGTAGCAACTTCATAAAGCATACATATATCAAAGCACATATTGTATACCTTAAATACAGCTAATATTTATCAATCAAGCCACAGGCACGACATACTTTGTCATGACGCTTATCTCATCTCTTAAAATTGTTTCTGAATCTTGATTTTTATGGCTGGGCAAGGTAGCACAATGCCTTTATTCCAAGGACTCAGAGTCAAGCAGATCTCTGTGAGTTTGAAGCCTGGTCTACATAGTGAATTCCAGGACAGTCAGAGCTATAAAGCAAGACTCTGTCTCAAAATACAAGAAAGAAAAAAAGAAGGAAAGAGAAGAGACAGAGAATAAAAGAAAGAGAGAAATAGAAAAATTAATTTTTATGAAGAAAACTCATTATACAATATTATTTCCAAATAGTTGCTTTTTTTTTTTTTTTTTGGTTTTTCGAGACAGGGTTTCTCTGTAGCTTTGGAGCCTGTCCTGGCACTCGCTCTGTAGACCAGGCTGGCCTCGAACTCACAGAGATCTGCCTGCCCCTACCTCCCAAGTGCTGGGATTAAAGGCATGCGCCACCACCGCCCGGCCAAATAGTTGCTTCTTACATTGAACAAATAGACCAAAGGTTAATGATACTGAGATTTCACTACTAAAAAAAAAAAAAAAATCTAGGGTATATTTACGATTAGATTTTGCTCATTTTAAGAAATATAACTATAGGGCTGGAGAGATGGCTCAGAGGTTAAGAACACTGACTGTTCTTCCAGAGGTCCTGAGTTCAATTCCCAGCAACCACATAATGGCTCAATAACCATCTGTAATGAGATCTGGTGCCCTCTTCTGGTGGAGAGGTGTACATGCAGGAGGAACATTGTATACATAATAAATAAATCTTTAAAAAAAAAAAGAAATATAACTATAAATTTGCATCATTTTTATGATTATACATATATAATCAAAATGCAAAAACCCAAAATACCTAAATAAAAAAATCCTCATTCCTCATAAATAACCGTATTTCAATGAATGTCTTCCTAAAAAAAGATAGAATTTTACATAAATGGAATTGTATTTTCTTTTGCTCAACAGCGTGTTACAAATATCCTTCCATGCCAGTAAACACTGGACTTCACTAAGTAAATGAAGTAAATTTTACTATTTGTATATATAATTTAATCAGTCCCCTACTGAAGGATTTTTGGGAAATCTCCATTTTTTTCTAAATTAAAAACAGACTCATAAAAAAATGCATGATTTTAAATCTTATTCTGTTGTCATTATCTTGACAGGGGAAATACCTAGAATCAACATATTTCCAAGTTGTTGAAATGTGTTTCAGAACGGTCCATGGATTTATGACATCCTTCCGTTGGTTTAACATTTAACTCTGAATATGACTTCTAAAACGACATTCCTTGAGAATCCAGGCACATTTTTTCTTTACCTTTTTCTTCTGTATCTCTTGTTTAACTACAAGGGTCTTTGAAAATTGAAATAAATAATGCCCACAAAATTTTATGAAGAATAATTTTAAAATTCTCTGGCAATTATGCGATGATATAGTCAGGTATCAGGAAAAAATAAAAAATGGAATGCCTTCCCCACTAGCATTAAAAATTATTGCAATATAAGGAAGTTTTAAAGTTCATTCATTCTGATAATACCCACTTGTTTCCTCTTGGTAATAGAAACTGAAAAAATGAATTTAAAATCTAGTAGTATCAATTTTATATAAAAAAAAATCCAAACCATTAGTTATTATTCAGGACAAAACTGTTTTACTGAAGAGCAGAGAGGAAACATCGCGATAAAAACCCACGTGGTTCTGTGAGCAGGAAGCTGTTCCGTCATCCCATCTAAGATTATTTAAGCTAGGAAATTTGCTGAATAAGTCAAAAACTGTGCAGCTCAGAAGCCCCAGTCCCAGAGGGCTTGGAGTGAGGACGAACGAATCTGTGGAAGGAGAAAGCAGACCCTTCTCTCCAGATAGGCAGAATGGATACCTCCCAACTACAATCCTGCAGGAACCAAACCAATGATAGCTCCACCCACCCGGCCACCCACCAGCATCAAGCACCTCCGGTGTCCGAGACTTCCGGGAACCTGTATTGTTTAGAGCGATTTGTCAATTCCTTTCGAAGACCACTACTATGTATGTTCACTAATATCCACTTGAGGCTCCTAGGAAGAAGGCCACTAGGACAGAATAATCTTGTAAATAAGCATTAAAGCCCTTTATTTACCTCCCTTGACAACAAACAATTCAGGATGGTCCTTCTTGTCCTATGGGTCATAGCTTACCCTATGGCCTTCTTAGCTCTCCTGTTTAACACCGTTTCATTTGCAACATTTCAACACGGGCTAAACATGGATCTCAATTTACCATGGAAGAGTAGAGTAGGTAAAGGAGAGCAAGTGGGGACAAGGTGACAGGAAGTGTCACATCAGATAGCCCGGTCCAGCAGCAAGTCTGCAATGGTACTTTACTATCTGAACAGAGGCCAAGGAAATCAGAGGTTAGCCATAAAAACACATGGAAAACTAGAGTAAAGTTCCAGGTGAGTCAACAGGGACTAGGGTGAGAAGCAGCAGGAGTTTGTAAGGAATTATTCTGTGTGCTGCACGGGGAGTTATTTAAAGATATGAAAAAAAAAAAACCCGACGATTGTTGGATGAACAGGACTAGAAAGGAAAATCAAAAATAGATGTCTCAGATGTGTTCAGTTTGAAATGATGTTCAGACGTGATGGAGATGTCAGATGCGAGAGTCCAGCAGCTATACTGAAAGTGGTAAGACACAATGCCTGGGATTATTACGCCAGGCTTGGGCGAATCCTTTAATTTTCTACACCCAATGTCTTAAATCCTGTGTACAGCATTTCTGCCCAGTCTATTGGTATCAATTCTGAGCTAGTGTGGGATTTCTTTTAAGCATCCTTCAGCCTACCTGAAACCGTTCCAGCTACAACTGTCTCGACACCACCCTCCAAAGCAGACTATTTCACGCTAAGACAATTCTGACCAGTAGAAAATTCTAGATGCAAAACAAATCAGGCTCCTTGCAAGTTCCATCTACCAGTTAGTTTTTCCCCCTTGGTCCCCTGCAAAGGTTATTTATGCAAGCGAGCAATTACGTAAAGACCCAAAAAGGAAATTTCAACTCCTTGTAAGAACTATTCAAATATCTGAATTATTCTAAATTAGACTGAGCGTGTCAGGAGAGAATGAAGCTGCGAAATAAGATCATTAAAAAGAAATCTGAGAATCCATATATCAGCTAGATCTGGAAGGCCCTTTTAAAGTTAATGTTCTAACATTAACTGGTAAATATCTGTTTATAATGAGTTAATTAAATATAAGCTACATTTAAAACTGGTTTGGGAAATGGATTGCTCTATAAAAGCACTGTGTGCTTGCTCTACAGAGTAAAGTTATGGTGAAACCCACTTCAGCATTAACAGATTTTATATCAGAAATGATATCACCTCTCTGGTTCCCTCCAGAGACAAAAATACACTTAAGAACTATGATTCAATGATAGACATCCAGAGGGGATAGATTCTCTTGTTTGGCCCTGATTTCCAAGGGGTCATTCTTTTAGAAACTTGGCAGGGATGAGGGAGGGATTCTACCTCCTTCTAGAACTGAGAGTCCTAGAGGCTTGATCTGGATCAAAAATAGATGTGACTACACTTCTAAGGGGACCAACAAAATAAAATTAGACACAGGGTTAGAGCAATGGCTCAATGATTAAGAGTGTGTGCTGCTCTTGCAGAGGACCTGAGTTCCATTTCCGGCAGTTTGGTAGCTCACAACCATATAGCTATAACTCTAGCTCCATAGGATCTAACGCCTGCAGTCTCTCAGGGAACAAGAACTCATATGGACATACCACAGACACATAGACACACATGTATATGCATAATTCTAAAAATAAACCATACCACTTAAAATTATAGTGAATTAGATTCACTGATGTTTTCAGTTTTCTCTCAGAGCTTTAACCTTTAGGAGATTCATGTCAAAGAGCCCGTTTGTTCTTTTACAAATTGAATCACTGATGTAGAATGTGAGAATCTATGTATTTATCCAGAGTCTTAAAAAGTTGTCATATTAGTTAGTTTGCTTGTTCCTGTGGCAAAATAGACAAGAAAAGTTACGTGAGGAAAGCAAGGTTTGGTTTGGCTCATGTTCAGGAGTGCAATCCACCACAGCAAACACAACGTGGTAGCAAAGGGTGATGCTGTTGGCCCTGCATCCCATCACCCACACAGACACACAACGATACTAAGAAAAGGTCTATGAATTTGAAAAAGAACAAGGGGGGGGCTGCATGGGAGAGTATGGAAGGAGGAAAGGGAAGGGGAAACGGTAAGCTATATTGTAATACAAAACACTATTTAAAAGTAATTTTTTAAAAAAAAAAAAAGAAGCAAAGAGAAATCAATGGTCTACGTATTTTCTTTATTCTGTTCGATGTAGGACCCCGGTCCATGGAATGGTTCTATCCGTACTCTCAGAGGAAGGGGATGTCATGCTACTTCCGTCTCTCTGGAAAAGCCCTCATGGACACACCAGAGGTTTGTCTCCTAGGTTGCTCTAAACCCTACCAACTTGACGATTAACCTCGTAGTTGACAAACTCATAAAATTGTATCTCATGAGTACTGAAATCACAGGCATCAGCTGCATCCTTCAAACTTCCCATTTTAACTGAACTATGATTTCTTACATTTGTTTATATAGTCATAAATCCTAATAAGCTTATTATGGGTTATTACAAAGCCAGTCACTGAGAAATTCATTTTCTACCTTTTTGAAGAAAATAGGCTGCAAACAAACAAACAAAAACTAGTGTGCCAATAACTATGGGGCTGTCCTCTCAGAACTATGCAAAGATCATTTTGGTGACCACGTGCCATGCATGATTCCTCAACTGTGGGGACAGAATATGTTTCTGACATAATCTTTCTGTTACCACTTTAAAAGCTGAAATGTAACGTAAGTTTCTTTGTTGATTTTTATGATATACTAATATATAAACTATGAAGACAGGAATGCTTCTTTGTTCTAGCGTCGTATTTGACCCCACGTTCCCTGCTATTTGTTGACTGGATGAATTCACGATGTAAAAAGGTATTTGCCTAGCTACGTCTCTATATTTTATGGTTGACATCAAAATTGTCAATTTTAAATGTGCTTGAGGAGAGAAACAATTTGTGTTGGATAGCCACACCCATTTTCTTTTTTTAAAAATGGCTTCTGTAACTCGAATGGGACAGAGAGAGATGGCTTGGGGGTCAAAAGGTGACTTTGCTCTCACAGCTTTGCAAACACAGCAGCTGTCGCCGCAGAATTCCTCAGCCCTTCTACCCCAATCAACAAACTCTGTCAGGACTCCAGACCGAGCTCTAATCCCTTCAGCAAATCAGAACTCTGTGTGGCCCCAATGACCGAACACGCTTGCTCTCTTTGGAGGAAGAAGCCCAAGCTTTTTAAATCACTAACATCAGAAATAGGCGGGAGAGTCTTTTTTTTTTTTTTTAATTATTTATTTATTATGTATACAATGTTCTGTCTGTGTGTATGCCTGCAGACCAGAAGAGGGCACCAGACCTCATTACAGATGGTTGTGAGCCACCATGTGGTTGCTGGGAATTGAACTCAGGACCTTTAGAAGAGCAGGCAATGCTCTTAACCACTGAGCCATCTCTTCAGCCCCATCGGGAGAGTCTTTTAATTTTTCCTTTTACCCATAGAGGAAAGAGAAACAATGGAAGACAATACAAATCATTTACCAGAGGGGTTCGCTTACCCCGCTGCTTCAAAAGAGAAGTCTGAAAAATAAAACAGAAGAGCATTTCAAAGGCATCCTTGCCGTAAAGCCAAACTCATCCAAAAGCAGAAGGAACCAGCTCTATGGGGGTCCTCGTCCAAATATGCTGCTTGTTGACAAAATCTGCAAGAGGCTGAAGTCTGAATTAAGGTTTCTCCTTCCCAGGTCCCAGCATGTTCGAACGGAACAGGAGGAGGAGGAAACGCCACCAGGGTGACTCCTTAGGTTGGAGTCTGAATCTTTTGAAGCAGCAGTACTGCGTCTTCCTAAGAGATCACGCCAAGACGTCCCAAACAGGAAGAAAATGATAACGCGAAAGAACTTCCACTTCCGGCATGTGGAAGTGGGATGGGGTGGGGACTGGGTTACGGGTTATATAGTTTTTTCTTTTATTTATTTTTCTCCTAATCCAGTCTCCAGTCTCAAGACATCTCAAAAACAATCATCACCCTCACCTCTGTTGCAGTCACACAAACAGACAGACAGACAGACGAGCACCTGCCTCACGGAGGTGATGCTGCCACAGTCACATCCAAGCAAGTGACAGCAAGGGAAGCCCTAATTCCGGTTTAAGCCCAAAGCCTCACTCCCATTTGCCTGCTGATGCAGAGACTAGAAACATCGATACACTTGAAGTGTGAACTCCATTGAGTTTATAATAACAAAAAAGGGAGGAAGAATGGATTGCGGCTTAACCAAACACGGAGGTAATGTTGTACTTGTCATAGAGGTGTTAAATTTGTGCTTGTAGAATCACAATGTTTATGTAGGGACATTTCCTTTGCATTTTAATAAATAAAGCTTGCCTGAAGATCAGAGAGTAAAACAGCCCCACTGGTCAGCCTTACAGACCAGGCAGTGGTGGCACACACCATTAATCCCAGTAGCCACACTAGTTGCCATAGAAACCAGGCGAGACATGCCTTTAATCCCAGCCCTAGAAAGAATTATGAAACGAGAAGAGACAGGTCTCAGTCTCATTCTGAGATTCCTAGAGGCAGGATCGCCATTTTCGGATTGAGGTCGAGGTAAAGAGCCAGTGGCTAGCTGCTTTGCTTCTCTGGTTTTCAGGTTGAGCCCCAATTTCTGTCTCTGAGCTTTTATTAATCATGCTTCTCCTTTATATTTGTTACCTAGGTGACCTTTGAAAAGGCTGTTGGTTCTTTTAAAAACCACAGTTTGAAAAACAAAAACACAGTTTGGACGTCTGTTGCAAGGAACCGCTTGTTAGTCCCGGCCACCCAAAACTGAAATAATCAAACAGAAACTGTATTAATTAAATCACTGCTTGGCCATTATTTAGCTTTAGCTTCTTATTGGCTAACTCTTACATCTTAATTTAACCCATTTCTATTAATCTGTATATCACCATGAGGTCATGGCCTACCAGCAAAGTTTCAGCACGTCTATCTCCAGTGGCTCCATGGCTCTCAGACTCCACCCTTTTCTCCCAGCACTCAGCCTAGCTTTCCCTGCTTGCCTAAGATCTGCCTTGCTATAGATCCAAAGCAGTTTCTTTATTCATTAATGGTAATCACAGCACACAGAGGGGACTCCCACATCAGACGTCTGTAAAATGTCGGTATTAAAGCGAGAACGATGGTTCATTCCTGTAATCAGAGCTACACACAAAGCTGAGACAGAAAGATTTCTACGAACTCTAAGCCAGCTTGGGTGCTCCTCAAGCCTGAGCTATTACTATCCTGTCTCAAAAATGTGAATGATAATAGAACCTGTCTCAAAGTTGTTATAAATATTATATTATCCGTGGAGTTCTTGATATATAGCAGGCTCTCAACCAGCATCAGTTGTTAGTACTACAAACTATGATGTAACAGCACTCGAGTGGGGACGGCACCAGTAGGAGAGATGGCCCAGCTCCAGTGCGACAAACTGGCACAGAGCTGGCTTTGATGAGTGACACACATGCATACAAACCACTCTGTAGAGCTGAGGGGGAAGAGAGCTTAAATCTGTCTCTCTGTGACTGAGAGTCATGATCTTTTTAAAGGCTATTGCAGTGAGGGTAAGAGCTGAGGATAAAAGAAACAGTGAGAGATGGGACCTGGAAAATCTGATCTTCCATGAGTTCAAGAATGACCATTGGCACCAGGTACATCAAGCCATCATTCTGGGACATGGTTAACAGTAACTGCCAGGGAGATGATGCTCTTTCTTGGAGAACAGTCATCAGGGAGACAAGACTGATCAAGCAGAGAGACACTCGGATGTGATGTGAGCAGGTGCTGGATACACCATAAGGGGAGAGAACTCGGGAGTACAGTCTCTACAGACTGTGGCTTGGAAGCTTGATGCAGAAGCTCTTCAAAAAACGAAGGAGAACATGAGCAAGGAAGTCAGCACCTCGAGGGGTGCACCCACCCACTGAGATGGTGGGGCTGATCTAATGGGAGCTCACCAAGGCCAGCTGGACTGGGACTGAAAAAGCATGGGATAAAACATGACGGACAATGAGGGCTGTTGAGAAGCCAAGGACAATGGCACTGGGTTTTGATTTTACTGCATGTACTGGCTTTGTGGGAGCCTAGCCTGTTTGGATGCTCACCTTCCTAGACCTGGATGAAGGGGGGAGGACCTTGGACTTCCCACAGGGCAGGGAACCCTACTGCTCTTCGGACTGCAGAGGGAGGGGGAGAGGGAGGGGGAGAGGAGGGGGGAAGGGGGGGGAAATGGGAGGCGGGGAGGAGGCGGAAATTTTTAATAAAAAAAAAACCGCCCTCTAGTCCATCGCCTGAGGAGGGACCCGTTCTCACCACTGCCTCCGCAAGCAGTCACGTGGAATGCAAGAAGTGTGCCAAACTTGGCAAAGTTCCACTGGTGGCTACACGTATGAGCCAGGGAGACATATAGGACATCATTCAAAACCAAACCGAAAGAATACAGCCAAAGTCAGCAAACGTGCTGGGAGGTCCTTCTGTGCCTGTGGTGCCGATGCTGTAGGGAGGACCCACAGGAGGCAGCTCTCAGCAGGTGGCAATGCATGCCCTCTCACCAGCACAGTGGCTGGCCATTCTTTTGAACACTATTGGGAACCCCACATGCGCAGAAATGGAGGCGGCTCTGTATGGCACCCCTGAAAAGGTTAAACGTTTGCAGTTATCTCACAGATATTACAGGAGTGCCTGACTTTTACAGAACGTGTGACTTGCACAATCTGTGTCCTATCATGTTTTTCTTCAGGAACAAGTATCTCGTGATTGATTTGGGCACACTGGCAGCAATAGCAAGATCAACTGAGCCGTGGAAGACAAGCAGGAGAAGGTTGATGTCATAGACCGCACTGTGGAGCCCGCAAAGGCCAGGACCTGCTGGGCATCTCCCAATGACTACGTTACAAAGCACGGAGGCTGAGCACTGTCCACAGAGGCTAAGTAAAGGACACCAGGAGCTACTTCCACACATCAGCCCTTCATAGGGGAGGACCATGCAGCAGCATGGGTCTAGGGCTGTAGGATCCTTGAGATGGGGGTTGCAGGCCTTAAAGAGCTGAGGCAAATAAACATACGGCAAACTGCCAAAGTTGGACAGAAAGAGACGCTCCAGCAACCTGACGTGAAAATAGTAGCTTTTCTATATATCAGTAATGAACTTGCTGAGAAAAAAAGGGGGAGCATGGGTAGACTATCCCATTTACAATAGCTTCAAAAAATATTTGGGGTGGGGAGCCTGGAAAGATGGCTCAACAGATAAAGGTGTTTGGTATGCAATCCCTGGAACACATCTGAAAGTGGAAAGAGAACACCAGCTACACCAGTGTTCTCTGAGCCCCACAGTGGAGCATGCATGGTACACACAATCACAGTGAGAGGGGAAGGACAGAGAAAGGAAGAGGGAGAAAGAGAGGGAGGGAGGCAGAGAGAGAGAATACCCGCTACACCAGTGTCTTCTGAGACCCACATGGGGGCATGTACTGTAAGTTTACATCACAGAGAGAGGGGAGGGAAGAAGGGAAAGAGAGGGGAAAGGTGAGAGGGAGAGGGAGGGAGGGACGGGGGGGGGGAGAGAGAGAGAGAGAGAAAGAGAGAGAGAGAATAACAAATTAAAAATAGGAGTATACCCAACCAAGGAGAGGAAATGCCTGTACAATGAAAATTTTGAATTAAAATTGAAAAATACACTAGATGACAGAAACTGTCCATGCTTCTAGGTTATTCGGATTAACACTGTGAAAACGACTATATTGCCAAAAGTGGTGTATAGATTCAATACGATCCCCAGAAAACTTCCCACAGAATTATAAAATAGACTCCTAAAGTCCATATGGAAACACCCTGGCAGAAAAAGGTCCTGAAGGAAATAGAAAGTTTGGCCCATTCAGAAGAGCAAGGTGGTCATTGTGGCTAGTATAAAATGAAGAAGAAAACTGGAGGACTCAACAAGAACCAAGTCATAAAACGGAGTCCTTATTCTGGAAACCTATTGCAGCCGTCTGTGAAAGAAAACTCGCAAGCTTAGTTGGAATTGCTGTCTCAGATAAGACCCTAAATCAAGCGGTCTACCAGCCCTGTTCCTAAGCAGCCGTCCACACGAGGCCAATGATGTCATCAATCTCCATCCATGGTGGTGAGGCAAGCCATACGCAGGCTATTCATGCTGAACACACAGTAGAGTTTGCAAGTGTTTTTTACAGTATCCACACTAGCTGTAAAAATCATTAGTGTCTAATTTTCCTTAGATACGTGTCTCAACTATTTACTGAGCCATCAAGCCATGACAGGTAAAGTATAATAACCACAGAGCTGACTTTAAATTGAAAGCATTTGACAATTGATGCCCGCTGTGGCCAACCTTCAGGGTCACTGAAAGCGCCAATCCACCTTGAAGCAGTTCGAGTGTGATAAAATCAGAGGGAGGGAAAGCCTGGAAATATCAGGCAACAGTCAGTGATGGTTACTCCCAAACCAGAGACTGTGCACACGTTCCCCAGACTCCTAACAGAACCAAGCTGTCCAAAGGCAAGGTGTCTTACAGAAAATACCAGCTTACTGGACTCTATTTTAGCTTAACATAACATGTCAGCAGTTTTTCTTCCGTGACTCTAAAGCCAACCCCATCAGTCATCTTGAGGGTAGCTTTGTCACAGACGCCTCAGTGAGCTGAGGTAATATTTTCCAAGGACAGGCAGCCACATGCCTTTTATTCTTTCTGTTGCATGAATATCTTCCAATATCTGGCCACCCTGCCAAGAAAGGATATACAGAACAAATGTTGTCAAGAACGAATAGGACTGGTACAGTATAGTGATACATATCTTTATTTTCAGCACTTGGGACATTGAGGCAGGCGTGATCTCAAATTCAAACCCCTAGGAGTTACTGCTCCATCCCTACAGCAGAGAGGATCCAAGAGGGACAAGGCTGGAAGTTCCACTGGGTTGTCCCACTTGGATCAGATGACTGGGTAATGAGTGGGTAATGAGCCAAGTCTTGTCCGTATTCCTGGTTCTGGTGCCAAGCAGTGGTGTGAGATACTTGTCTATATTCTGTCAATTATGTTTTAAATAAACACTGATTGGCCAGTAGCCAGGCAGGAAGTATAGGTGGGACAACCAGACAGGAAGTAGAGGTGGGTCAAGGAATTCTGGGAAGAAGGAAGCCCATTCCTCTGCAGTCCTTTCCCCAACCAGAAAAGAAGCAAGATGTGACTGCCCTGCTGAAAAAGGTTCTGCACCATGTGGCTGGCATAGACAAGAATAATGGGCTTATAAGAGTTAATAAGAAGCCTGAGCTAATGGGCCAATCAGTTTATAGTTAATGCAGACCTCTGTGTGATTTCTTTGGGACTTAATGATTGTGGGAACCAGGCAGCATAGGAACTGAGCAGGACAGAAATCTCAGACAACAAAGTAGCACACTCCAGAGCAGTTGTTCTCAACCTGCAAGTTGTGACCCCTTTGAGGGTCGAACCAGTCTTTCACTGGGGTCGCATACCAGGTATCCTGATTATCAGATATTTGCATTATAATTCATAACAGTAACAAAACTACAGTTATGAAGTAACAATGAAAATAATTTTATGGTTGGGGGTCACCACAGCATGAGGAAGATTGAGAGCCTTGGCTGTAGAGAAAAGTACAGTTATAAGCTACACTCTTTCTGGAATCCGGCCCTGGGACCTATCTGCATCCTCCGGGTCTTCAGTCAAGATCTTGCTTTTCTCTGTCTCCCTATGTTCCCTTCTTGTGTCCCTAACTTATCTCAGCCAGAGAACCCTGGCTCTTCTCAAACTATTGTCTCCACATGCGATCTTCCTGTTTAGGATGCCGAGAGTCAGAAACTACGTGTCTTCTCTGTCACCTTTCCCCTGGGGACACTGAACAGAAAATAGCTGTCCAAATGGGATAAAGGCTGAGAGATAAGAAGAAACAGGAAACAAGATGCAATGAAAAATATTATTCCACCCCGCGGCGGACTCATCCATTATAACACAATGTCAAACAAAAGTCAGAGCAGAGAAGCAGGCACTTGGTAAATCCCACCTCTAGGAGAACTCCAGATGATCAATCCAGTGTGAGAGCAAGAAGGGCTTGGGGAGCCCTGAGGAGGGAGGCTGTCAGGACAGAGTCTGAGAAATGGTTTCTGGGGGTCGGGAGAGGATAGTTAAATTTGCATGTCTGCTTTGAATTTGGGGAATGTAAAATACAGGAAAAGGACGGCATGAACAAATCCCCATCGCCCAAATGCTTCTTGGACGGCGTTAATAATCTGTCACAGTCAGCCGTCTTCCATGTAAACATCAACTCCCCATGGACAATCTTATAAAGGGTTATTGTTTAACTCACAAGACACGAAGTATACAGTTCTAAAAGTTAAGAACATTGCAAATAAAATCTCAATGCTATCATCACGTATAATTTTTTTTATTGAAGATTTCTGTCTCTTCCCCACCTCCGCCTCCCCTTTCCCTCCCCCTCCCCCAACCAAGTCCCCCTCCCTCGTAAGCCTAAAGAGCAGTCAGGGTTCCCTGCCCTGTGGGAAGTCCAAGGAAAAGCATTAAATAACGAGCTATTTGACAGGCAGGTTTCCCCAATTGTGCTAATTTAAAATGTGTTGGGCTAGTGAGTTGGGGTTCAACTGGTCAAGGCGCTTGTTGCCAAGTCTTAGACCTGCGTTCAGTCTCTAGAACCAACCTGACAGAGGACCAGCCGACAACTGAGCACTGTCCTCTGACCTCCACACTCACTCTGTACCACACTCACCCTTGTGTGCACATATGTGTGCATGTGCACACGCATTGATAAAGCCAAGACAAATAACTAAATGCAAAAATGTGTGTAGATGGCTTATACCAATTTGACCCTAAACAAGACAGCTCATATTTTTTTTCTGTTTTGTTTTAATACTAAAGAGCCTTTATCTACAAGCTCTGCACATTTTCATCCTTATAATTTATTATTCAATTCACCAAATTGTCCTTTGTGGTTTCTCATATTTTTGGTTTTACTGACTCGATTTCTATTCTTCCCCTCTTTATTTCTAACTCCTTTCCTTCACTACAAACTGGCACCTAGAACTAGAATCTTGATCTGGTAATAACTGAGGACGTCCCACACACCCACTTATGCACCCACCATATCTGATTGTGCTTTGTAGGTGATACTGCAAACTTCCAGGGGGAATCGCAAAACATCCTGTTGCTGTTCTAGGATGTGAACGACCCCAGATGATATTTCCCTAGACCTGTTACCTCACCGGGGATTTGTGTCAGCATTGGTGGGGGGGGGTTATACCAACTCTCACAATAATGAAGGCATACTCTTGATTTTCTTTTTGTGGAGAGGGCATTTTTTCCTTATTGGTATACATTCTCTAACACTCTAAGACCAACTGGAGTCAATAAGGTGAGGACTGGGACCACAGCAGGTTGCCCAGACAATACTTAGCTTTGTAATGTTGCTAGGAGCGACAGAGAGTAACAAGGTTGCAGATATCAGAGTAGCTCTTTCGGGAATCAGAGAACTCCAGAATCCAGATGGGATTTCTGTTGTGTCCACTACTCCATCACATTCTTAGTTCCACCAATAAAAACCAAACGTTCACTGTGAGTCTATCAATTCCCATTCGCTCCCTTAGAACTGACATATCCTCCACCCCCCACCCCCCACACACACTTGAATTCACCTAGTTATAAATAAAAAACCAGGTGGAGTTATTTCTAGACAGCCCCACCAAGGATACAGCATGACAGCCAATGACTATACCACACAACAGAAGCAGCAAGGATATTTGCACCAAGGCCATCTGCAAGCAGTCACGGTGTTGTAATTCTTTATTCTGTGCATCATTTGCTGAACCACCTGTTAAGTATTCAGTCCTTCTCACTTGACAGGGCAGACAGAGAACTTATACTAACTGCCCCCAAGCCTGGCTTTAAAAAAAAAAAAAAAAAAAAAAAAAGCTGTGATTGGATTCTGTTCTTATCTAACAGGTAGTCTTAAAAAAAAAAAAGCAACTGCCGGGCGATGGTGGCGCACACCTTTAATCCCAGCACTCGGGAGGCAGAGACAGGCGGATCTCTGTGAGTTCGAGACCAGCCTGGTCTACAAAGGGAGTTCCATGACAGGCTCCAAAGCCACAGGGAAACCCTGTCTCGAAAAACCAAAAAAAAAAAAGCAATTTTATGTGACATTCATTTCTTTCACAGGTCCAATCTGAGTCCTTCAAACAGAAAAGATTTTTTTCCCTATGTATCTATTTAAAGGCAAAAATTCAAATCACTTTCTCTTAAAGCCTGGTATCACCAAAGCATGAAAGTATAAAAAGTATTAGATCAGTGGGTGGGTGCACCCCTCGCGGTCCTGACTTCCTTGCTCATGTTCTCCCTCTTTCTGCTCCTCATTTGGACCTTGGGAGCTCAGTCCGGTGTTCCAATGTGGGTCTCTGTCTCTATCTCCATTCATCGCCAGATGAAGGTTCTATGGTGATATGCAAGATATTCATTAGTATGGCTATAGGATAAAGCCAGTTCAGGTTCCCTATCCTCAGCTGCCCAAGGACCTAGCTGGGCACATCTCTCTGGACCCCTGGGAACCCCTCTAGAGTCAAGACTCTTGCCAACCCTAAAATGGCTCCCTTAATTAAGATATATACTTCCCTGCTCCCATATCCGCCTTTCCTTTATCCCACCCATCCCATTGAGACAGTGGGGCTGATCTAACGGGAGCTCACCAAGGCCAGCTGGACTGGGACTGAAAAACATGGGATCAAATCGGACTCTCTGAACATGGCGGACAATGAGGGCTGACTGAGAAGCCAAGGACAATGGCACTGGGTTTTGATCCTTCTGCATGTACTGGCTTTGTGGGAGCCTAGCCTATTTGGATGATCACCTTCCTAGACCTGGATGGAGGGGGGAGGACCTTGGACTTCCCACAGGGCAGGGAACCCTGACTGCTCTTCGGACTGGAGAGGGAGGGGGAGGGGAATGGGGGTGGGGAGTGGAGGGAGGGGGAGGAAAAAGGAAGGCGGGGAGGAGGTGGAAATTTTTTTTTATGATTTATTTATCAATTATGTATACGGTATTTTGTCTGCATGTCTGCTGCAGGCCAGAAGAGGGCACCAGATCTCATTACAGATGGTTGTGAGCCACCATGTGGTTACTGGGAATTGAACTCAGGACCTCTGGAAGAGCAGTCAGTGCTCTTAACCTCTGAGCCATCTCTCCAGCTCCCAAGGTGGAAATTTTTAATAAAAAAAAAAAGTAGGAAATGGGCTCAAGTCCAACAAATCGTTTCTGTGCAGGACACGACAAAAGGGAGGGAAATGCGCCAATATATTTGTGGTTGTATGTATTGCTTCAGTGAAAAGGCTTCAGGAAACCTTCACAGTGACGCCACCCCAGCCTAGACGATAAAAATAGTATTCTGTAAAACTTAGTCTTAGTTCGTGTCCTTTTGCTGTCAAGAGACACCATGACCATGGCAACTCTTATAAGGAAAACATTTAACTGGGGCTGGCTTACAGTCTCAGAGGTTTAGTCTATTATCGTCATGCAGGGGTGTTCCTGCATGGTGGCGTGTAGGCAGACATGGTGCTGGAGCATTGGATCCACAGGCAGCAAAAAGAGAAGGTGACACTAGGTTCGGTTTAGTCCCTTTAAACCTCAAAGCCCACCCCCAAGGACACCCTCCCTCCTGAGGCCACAGTTCCTCTAATAAAGCTACACCTACTTCAAACAAGGCCACATCTAGGCAACACCTTCTAAGCCCTCTTAAGTAGTGCCACTCCCTAATGTCCAAGTAATATCATACAGATATATGAGCCTATGGGGCCATTCCTGTTCAAGCCACCACATTCAGTGACATGATGGGAGAGGGTTATACTGTAGGAAGAGAAAGCAAGGCACCGATAAGTTAAAAAAAAAAAGAACAAAAGCCAGACATAGTGGCTCAGTCTTTAATCTCAGCACTCTGGAGACAGGGGCAGATGGAGCTCTGTGAGTTTAAGGCCAGCCTGGTCTACAGAGTGATTTTTCAGGACAGCCAGAGTGACACAGTAATACCCCGTCTCAAAAATCCAAAAACCAAAGTGGGGGAGGAGACACATAAGTTGCCTACAGGCAAGGGAAGAACCAGGTCAAAACAGCCTGCAACATCTTGGGCCATCATCAAGCCTAGCAAAGTTGTCTGCTCTACTTAGGATGCCAAAAGCAAAACCAGAAAGCTCACAAAGGAAAGGCAACCACCCTAAGAAAAATGAAATTGCGCCTATTGTTCCTGTTCTTCATGCTTAAAACACGCTGAGGGAACTCAGTTCCTTAAACAGCAACTGGGCAGGTTGTGATTGCCCTCTGTATTCAACTACATCAGAAGCATTGTTCCTAACACTGCCTGAGGTGGATTTCTAAATATCTAAGCTGGTAACAATTATAGCGAATCGGCGCTGGTACCCTGGGAATTAATGTTTTAAAACATTGATGTAATTGTAGTTAATGGGTTCTAGACAATTGAATAACTAGTCAAAACTTGTCTAGTAAGGCAAGCACGGGAACTTAAGTGAAGGAAGGTAGGGGTGTGATTTCAACTATTCCAGGCCGAGGTCTTGTCACAGGACCTTAGGATAAATTCCCCAGGGAGTGAAACCTGATATAGTGAGGAATCTTGCAGAGATAATCACTGAGAATGTGAACTTGCTGTTTGTTGGACTAGGGTAGTGCTGGGGCCCTCTGGGCTTGTGAGGCTCAGACTGTGGGGTGATGGGAGAAATAAGAATACGCTAGCAGTGTTCTGAGGCCTTCGATCCGTTCCACCCCTGAGATTCCAGCATGCCTTCTCCCTCTTGCTTTTTGTCTCTGAGCCTGAGACATAAAACCCCACCCAGTGTGAACACAGTTGTTTGTCAGGATAGAAGTGCTTTGGATTTCAGATGCCTAACTTCAGAGCTGTGGAAGGTTTGGGGTGGGACTGTGAGCCAGATCAGCAATCGGTGCCACCAGAGCCATGAGATAAAGAGCAGAACTGCCCCACTCGGTCTGTGGGACAGACAGATGGGAGTGGAGGACCCTAGAAAGGGACCAGGAAGGCAGAGGGGAACAATGGGGTACTGTGCTCTTCAGGTTGCCATGTCCAGACAGCTCTCTGGGCTAGGCGCAAAATGGGGGACTCCCCTTTACAGCAGGACTCCTTTCCTCCCTATTTGGATAGTGTCCCTAAGCCTGGATGCGTGACCTTTGGCACAGATTCCTGCAGATGCTCTTCCTTCTGTTGCCCATATGATAACTAGGTGCTCTTAAACTGATGATGAGCCGTCTCTCCAGCCCAGAGCCAAAACTTTAACAATCTGACTGATTTTTGTAAAGTTACAATATTTCCAATATGCTCCAGGTAGGGTGCTGCCCAGTGAGACTCTGGCCTCTAGTCTCAGGGAACTAGAGTCTCAGTTAAGCACCACCACTTGCTCTGATCCAGTCCCTTAGCCCAATCACCCAGCAAACCGGGGCACCAGGGTTCAATGACAGGAAAGAGAGAGAAGTTCAGAGAATAGGATGGCTGGCTCTTCATTTGAGGCAAGCCCACAGCAGGAACTCACAAAACATTAGGGAAAGAAAAATAGAGGGAAAGATGAAAGGGTCAAGGGTGTGGGTGTGTGTAAGGACCCCCCCCACACACACACACGCACACGCACACACACAAAGGAGAGAAAATCCTAGAGGCCAGTTCTACCCGGCTAAGAATTTACAAAGCTGGCCCTCCCTGACTCTGCTGTAAAGTACTGCCATCTTCTTGGAAGACTTTGCCTCTAACCTGCTCCGAGTGTTCCACATCTCTCTATAACATCAATAAAATACAGATGGCCAGTAATGTTGAGTAATCATAACTGGGCTGAAGAAACAGACACGGCGTATCCATTTCAAATTGAGGCCAACTGGAGAGGGTGATTGCTGTAATCGGGAGCAGATCAAGAAGGAAGATTGGGTTATCTTCCAGCAAACTCATTCCTATTTTCTTTCTTTTTTTTCTTTTTACCATGTCCAGGTAGCATGCCTTTTTTTTTAACAAGCTTTCCCCCACAAAGGTAAATGGTTCTATAATTATTTCTGCTGTATTTGTTATGAAAATAAATAAATCCAGAGTGAGAGTCATGGAGATGACTTAGTCCATAAAGCGCCACAGGTCTGCAACCCTGGGGCTGAAGGCAGACAAGCGGACAGACAGCCCTAAGTGGCTGTCCAGCCAGCCCACCCATCAGTAAGCATGGGATTCGCTGAGAGCTCCTGTCAAAGCATAAGGTAGAGATAGAGGAAAACAACCCAAATGACGTCCTACACACACACACACACACACACACACACACACACACACACAGACTAGCAGTTCTCAACCTGTGGATCGTGACCCTCTTCAAGGTCTCATATCAGATATGTACATTGCCATTCATAACAGTAGCTAAATTACAGTTACGAAGTAGCCGTGAAATAATTTTTGGATGGGGGGGGTCAACACAACATAAGAACCTGTATTAAAGAGTCACAGCTTTAGGAAGGCTGAAAAGCACTGAGAGACTAACCAAGTATTCCTAGTACAAAGAAACCCTGGTCAGGGGATGAGGTGTGACTATTTCTGCCAACATGAATGGTTAAGCACCCTCACCCACCAACTGTCCCCCTCCTCTACGATGGAAAGCCTAATTTATGCTAACACGCATTAACAAAGATAATCTTGGCTTAATTAGCATCCAAATTTATATGTCCTCTCTTGTGGAGATAGGGCCGCAGAAATCAATAAAAATGTCTTCTAATTTATGCAAATCACTATAATTAGATCTATCATTAATTTTATGTTCATTAAGTTTCTATTTTAAAAAATGGACAGAGCTTGGCTGAAGCCAGAACACACACAAATTTAAGCCAGGCAAACAAATTCTCATTGGTAGTGAAGAGGGGTGGAGGAGCTACACACAGTTACACAACCTCTATTGGTTTAACAGCACAGGACGCTAACAAGACTGTTTTCCAAATGGTTCCATTTCTTGCCCAGCAGAGCTGAATCCGAAGGATATAGTCAGACATTTGGGAGTTGTCAAAATGTCAGAGAACGAGCCAGGTAGCAAAGCCAGCGTCACTGTGGGCAAGTTCATTTTCTCCGGAATGAACGTTAGGATAGGAACATCTCCAAAGAGCCCTGGTGCCCTAAAGTGTAAAAATCGTAGTAATTGACATCGAATCATTTTGTCTTCATCCTTAATGGACTACTAAAGACCTTCTGGATCGTACCAATAAAGCAGTACTGAGGGTTTTTAATTTTTAAAGATTTGCTTCGCTAAATATAATTAGGGGTCTGGGGGTCCCTCACGGCTAGCCCAGTTTTAATTTTGATAACACAGCAATGACTCCCCAAAGACCTTGCCTCGGAGAAGTCACATCTGCTTACCTAATTGACAACGTGAGAGGGATTTGTTGTCATTTGTTTTCTTTGGCCTGTATCAAAAATCTATAAAACGTTCATAGCCATATGGTACCAGGGACAGCGTTATATAAACAATTATTCTACTGGGAATGAATGAACTCAAGGCATGATTGTCTTTTTCCATGGCACTTACAGTACACTAATATCTACAAATGGAACACACTCCCTCTTGGTATTTTCTAAACAAGTCTGGGAAACTCTGCCAAGGGGAGCCTCGGTTCAGACAGAGCAACAACAGCCAGGAATGAGGAGAAAATACATTTTGTTGTTGTTGCTGCTGAACCGGGAAACTCGAATCAGTCAGCCAATGTGTTGTTTTGAGAAAATAACTTGTGTCTGGTGCTCCTTGGGCAGCTGAGGAGAGGGAACCTGAAATGGCCCGATCCTATAGTCATACTAATGAATATCTTGCATATCACCATAGAACCTTCTTCTGGCGATGGATGGAGATAGAGACAGAGACCCACATTGGAGCACTGGACTGAGCTCCCAAGGTCCAAATGAGGAGTAGAAGGAGAGAGAACATGAGCAAGGAAGTTAGGACCGCGAGGGATGCACCCACCCACTGAGACGGTGGGGCTGATCTATTGGGAGCTCACCAAGGCCAGCTGGACTGGGACTGAAAAACATGGGATCAAACTGGACTCTCTGAACATGGCGGACAATGAGGGCTGACTGAGAAGCCAAGGACAATGGCACTGAGTTTTAATCCTACTGCATGTACTGGCTTTGTGGGAGCCTAGCCAGTTTGGATGCTCAGCTTCCTAGACATGGACGGAGGGGGGAGAACCTTGCACTTCCCACAGGGCAGGGAACCCTGACTGCTCTTTGGACTGGAGAGGGAGGGGGAGGGGAATTGGGAGGAGAGGGAGGGAAAAGGGAGGCGGGGAAGAGGCAGAAATTTTTAATAAAAAAAAAAAGGTGGTAAAACATGTAAAAAAAAGAATTATGAAGTTGTTAAATTTTTTTTCTTATTTTCTTTTCCTTTTGGTCAATAAGCTTGGGTTAAAATAAATTTATGTAATGTTTATTATTATCTGTAAAGTTACACATTGTTTCTCTTCCCTTCGAATCCTGCTATATATGTCAAAAGATTAAAATAAAATGATTCAAACAGATCTGAGATAATATGAAACAACCAGCTAGGAAACTTTATTTCTCTGAACTGTAATGAACAAAAGACTAAGAAAGTCACTGCATCCAAGTGCAGTCAAAATCCTCATGCCTGGGTCTTTAAGCAGGCAGGTCGTGGGGGTGTCGCTCACACCGTTAGCTCTAAGAATGATGTCCCTTTGAGCTATGCAGTGCACAACCTGGACAGTCCTAAATGGGAGCCCCGATTTCCTCTACCCCACAACTGCTGCAAGGCAGATTTCACAAACCAGTTCCCAGCTGTCTTCCACATAGTCTACCAAGGAGACCTTTGTTCAGAGACTTAGTATGAAGGAAGTCAAATTACCAATTTGTTCCATGTTGTCCGCCATTGTATTACCATGGGAGTAATATATGAGTAGATGGGCTAACTTCTTATTTTATTGAGAAACTATTCTATAGATAAGCACTGTTATTTTAATTAATCTCACAATAAACCTGTGCAATAAAAATATTACCAGATTAGGACAATTCATTTATAAGTTAGAATATGAGCTTACATCTGTATCCATCCCATTGCAGATTTTCCCTATGTAATTTTCATCTGTTTTTTTTTTAGTCTAGATTAAGCCCTAAGAAACATCTGGGGGAGGCTTCTCCAGGTGTGAAGTTCAATTTTCATAAAAGGGGTGCAATGCACTCACTCTGGGACACAGTTTTGAAATATTGTCTAGCAGAGGCAGAGGGTAGGTCGATTCTGGCCCCTCCCCCTGGTTGAGGCACAGTTCTTGTTTTTCTGCTGTGCTGGGTACTCCAGGCTAGCAGGCTCATGGGCTTCGAGGTGATTCTTCTGTCTTCACCATCTTACTGTAGGAACACCGGGATTCCAGATGTGCGACACCACATCTGGATTTTAGCATGGATTCTGGGGATGAGACTGGTCCTCAGGATGCAGGGCTAGCCCCTCACGTTGAGCCATCTTCTGGGCCCGTATTTCTGTCTGTTATTTCTTTGTGTGTGTCAGTGGTGAGTGTGTGAGTCAGTGGTGTGTGTGTGTGGTGTGTGTGTGTCAATGATGTGTGTGTGTGTGTGCATGTGGTATGTGTATGTGTGTGTTAGTGGTATGAGTGTTTGTGGTGTGTATGTGTGTGTTAGTGGTGTGAGTGTTGTGGTGTGTGTATGTTATCTCTGTGGTGTAAGTGTGTATGGTGTGTGTATGTGCGTGTCAGCGGTGCGTGTATGTGGGCATGTATATGTGTGTGGGGGCTATGTGCATGTATGAGCTTGTGAACATTATTGGTGGCCTGAAGGCATGGGTATTAGCATGAGAATGAGAACATGTGTTCCTGTGTGCATGTTCACACACGCATATGGACATACATGTTAAGATATCTAGTGACATCCAGTGTCTTGAAAAATTACTAATAATGTTGGTTTCCTGAGAGATCTCTTCCCCAGACACAACTAGCCACAATGACATCAAATCCTGACAGGAAGAGACGGTCATCCTGGGTGCCAGTGGTTGTTTTATATTGGACATGAGCTATTCTGATCAGCCAGGCCTGGAAACTCAGTATCTTCCATCAAAGGCTGCCACTCCCGAGTGGCATGTAGCAGAGACAAAGGCAACCAGATATGGGGTGCAGATGGCCTGGGCCCTGGAATCGCAGGCATCTGCAGTGGTTTTGCATATACCAGAGATGCAACTTCACATACATAATGCTTCCAGACAGTGTGGTTGGCATACTTTCTTACTGTGAGTTACTTACAGCCCTGCCTGGTGGAAGCCAACACATGAGGGTTATTAGGATTGTTAGGGCATCTGTTTCACCTTTCTCGAGGGCTTACCAAGGCCTGATAGAAGCGCGGCTCGATCCTGATCAAGAACTGGACACCTTAGCTGGGCACCATGGCAGAACCTTTAATCCTAACTCTGAAGAAGCTGAGTTAGGAAGTCTGCCATGAGTACAAAGCCTGCCTGAGTTCCTACCAAGTCCTAAGCTAACCTGGGCTACAGAGGACATGCCCATCGCCACAATACCAATGACAAGGAGAGGAAAAGAAAAGAAAAGAAAAGAAAAGAAAAGAAAAGAAAAGAACATGAGAAGGATGAAAGAACAGAGCCCTGCGCCTGCTCCACACTGATTTTCCATCCAGTTAATGGAAGGGTTCATTAACGGACTCTAAAAAACAAAACCCTCTAGGAAACGGAAATGTGTGTTTCAAAAGGCAAGATGATGATGCACAAGTTTCTTCAGAACATTCTCCCAAATATCCCACAATGTTTCTCCCTTGTCATTCCTCCAGAAGATTCAAACTCAGAAACCCTCTCAGAGTTTTCAGTATTCTCCATTTCCCCAATTTCATTCTTCCGAAAATCAAATTGACTCAAATAAGTCCACAGCTGTTTTCAACTCAGTTTCTACAGCAAACGACCCTACGAATCAAGAAGTATAGACTTGGAAAAGCGTAATTATGCATCCATGATATTCATCATTAATGCAATTTATATATCCTGAAAAAAAAATGTCCACGGTGCCTGTAAATGCCTTTATGAATGTACGTAATTTGATTAGCACAGAAAGCTTGGAAGGAATGGGTCTGGAAGTCCTGATTATTAATTACACAGACCCCAAAGTGAATTCATTCAAATGATGTATTAGCCATCGAAGCTCGTTCAAAATGAGTTTCTGCAGAAATTGGGCAAAATTACATGGGGGAATTACAATTTTACACAAACCAGATCAATTGTCCCTGGTTTATGTACGCGCCCAAATCAATTATGTCAAGAAAGCAGCAGAGAAAGTAATACAACTCATCATTCTTTCAACGTGTAATTTTGACTTTCCTATTTTTAACCTAACAGAGAAAAGTCAATAAAAAATCTTTAGGAAATTACAATGAGTTTCAAGCCATTAATAATGTAATAATTCATCTTATTATGAACAGGTACTTTTAAAAGTATCTTTCTGGGCATAGTCTTAACTACTGAAAAAATATCCAGGGTTAAAAATGCATTTTACTCACTTTTTCCTACTGTTCTATCTAAGGAGATCAAGTCTAAGTCTGTTGTTTATTAATTGTAGAGTCTTTCAAGTAAGCTTTGTTTTGTTTCACTTCTAATCCTGTCTGTATTTGAACTGTAGGAGCGATGCTTTAGCACCTTGATATATGTAATTTGACCAAATATGATACTGGAGCCATATCTGTACCTAAGATATATGTACATACATACATATACACTTAAACATTTTAAAGGCTTTCTGCTACTACTAATTTTACTGCTTTATGGGTTATAAAATGGAAATTGTTAGTTGAACCTAATTACTTTCTGCCTATAGTACACTAAAGGATACTAAATAAGACTTTACCTGTATAGTTTCTATTTTGCAATTGATTTTACAAAGTTCTAGATCATTTAAAAAACAAAATGTTGTAGGCAGAGACCTGGCCATCCAGACCCGAAATAATCACACAGAAACTGTATTAATTACAACACTGCTTGGCCTATTAGCTTATGCATATTTCTAGCTCACTCTTATATCTTAAATTAACCCATTTCTATTAATCTGTGTATCGCCACGTGGTTGTGGCCTACTGGTAAGATTCCATCCTCTGTATCTGTCTCCTGCGGTAGCTACATGGCTTCTCCTTGACTCTGCCTCCTCGCTCTTGGAACTCCCACCTTGCCCTACTCTGTGCTACAATAGGCCCAAAGCAGCTTCTTTATTAACCATGGGTATTCACAGCATACAGAGGGGAATCCCACATCAAAATGTGGTTGTCATAAATCTGATTCCCCTAAGCCATATATTTAATGTGTAACAATTTGGTGGAATTGAATATTTGTGTATCCCCATGAAACCATCACTGCAACCAAGGTACTAGACACATCACTCATAAGATGTTTCAAACAACATCTGCATTTTATAGTGAATACTAAGGACATTTTGCATGAGTATTGTCTCTTTTTAACAAAAGAGATGAAAATTAATATAAAATTTGACAATATAGTAATGAAGCAACGTTGCCTATACTACAGACACAGTATAGATCTCACCCTGGAAGCACCTGCTGGTGATATGGGCATAGCAATATACAAACATGCTTCCTAGAGTTCAAACACAGACAGGACTGAAAACAAAAAAACTATACATTATCCTTGTATATAAATTCTTCTGGCCAAAATGCAATTATAAAGAAGGAAAGCTAAATTACTCTAGGTCTACGTATTAAGATGCTCACAAAGGCTAGGCTGTCTTCCTATTACTTTCTCTCTTTTTTAAATATTTGGTTTACTTTACATACATTGGTGTTTTGCTTGCGTGATATAGTATTCACTCTATCAATGTGAGGGGACCAGATTCCATGGAACTGGGGTTACAGGCAGTTGTGAGCTGCCATGTGGATGCTGGGAATTGAACCTGTGTCCTGCGGAAGAACAGCCAGTGCTCTTAACCACTGAGCCATTTCTACAGCTCTTCTGTTGCTTTCTTAATCTAATTATTATGTTCTAAGAAGTAGAATGCTCCAGCTAACCTTCTATGGCTGGAATTGACTATGAGACCATCTGCTTACGCTCCTGGGGAGCTCCTGGGGAGCCAGTTCCCTGGGTAGAGGGTGAAATGAAGAGCCTGCCCTACCATCCTGAAAAATCGTTGTTACCTCCTCAAACAAGATGATGAGAGGAAGGCCGTTTTGAAAATCTGATATTAAACCAGAATAGATCATGAGTACGTAATGACTGAGTCATCTCCGTGGATTGAAAGAAATCTGACCCACAGCCTGTTTTAAAAGCCTGTGAGCTATAAATGGAGCTTATGTTTTCAAAGTGTTATTTTGAGATGGAGACACAACATGGCCTGCTCATAAGGCATGCTCTTTATAGAAAGGGTGTGGCCCTTTATCTTAATCTAGATAACACAATTGCCAGCAAAATCCAAGTAAATTTCAAAATGATTTTTTTCTCCTGTTTCCTCAATTTACATAACAATATTAAATAAGTGTTTGTACTAATGGTTATTTACAATTTTACATTTGTTTGTTCCTTGCTTGTTTCTATGTTTTATTTTGTTTTGTTTTGAGACGAAGTGTAAACAGACTACACTTGTTTCTGGGCCGCTCAGACCTGAATAATCACACAGAAACTGTATTAATTACAGCACTGTTTGGCTGATGGCTCAAGCGCATTTCTAGTTGGCTCTTCCATCTTAAAATAACCCAATTCTATTAATGTGTGTATCCCCACAAAGTTGTGGCTTACTGGTAAGATTCTGGCTTCTTTCTCCTTCAACAGCTACATGGCATCTGCCTGACTCTGCCTTCTTTTCCCCTGCATTCAGTTTAGTTTTCCCACCTACCTATATTCTGCCCTGCTATAGGCCAAAGCAGCTTCTTTACTAACCAATGGTAATAAAACATACTCACAGCGTACAGAGGGGAAGCCCACAACAACAGAGTCTCAGTACATAGCCTTGGCTGACCTGGAGCTGGCTATTAAGACAAAACTGGCCTGGATTCACAGAGATCCTCCTGCGTCTGCCTCTCCAGCGCTGATATTAAAGGTATGCCAATCAAAGCCAGCAAAATCTTAAGCTTTATGCCTTACTAGTGTACAGTTGTGTGCAGTAACCTGCATGCATTTGAAGCAAATGATTTCTGTGTCTGGTAAGGGAGATGGAGCTCAGGGCCTTTGGTGTGCTAGGTAGCCGCTCTCCCACTCAGCTACATCACAGCCCTCAAAAAATGAGGCGTTTTCTCAGAAAATTGTCATCCTAATTAAGACACCAGAATAGTTCATCACTTCCAAAAATGTCCCTGAACTTCTTTGAAATGCATGCCTCCTCCAGTCTTGTTCTCAGCCACTGTCCTGCTTTCTGTCATAGCACATTTGATTACATTTTACAGAATTTTATATTAGTGAAATCATAAGCCATACACCTTTTTGTGTAGCTTCCTTTGTTGAGCCTGATTATTATTTATATATTTATTTATTGTTTGGGTTTTCAAGACAGGATTTCTCTGTGTAGCCCTGGCTGTCCTAGAACTTGCTTTGTAGTCCAGGCTCGCCTTGACCTCACTAAGATCCACCTACCTTTGATTCCCAAGTGCTGGGATTACAGGCATGCGCCACCACTGCCCAGTGAGATTGGCTTTTTAATCCATCTATTTCTGCCGTGTTTTGTAGTATTGCAGGATGATATTCCACAATATGGATACACAGACTCAGCTTAGAAACTCACTTTCTGATGGTCCTTTTGCTGAAGCTCTTATATAGAAGCAAGCTCCCTTACTACTACGGTAACTATATGCTTACATTTTACAAGGCATACCAAAGCGTTGGTACTACTTTATATTTCCCGCAGCAATCCTTATTCCTAACACCCCTTGCTATCATCTTTCTGCAGTTTTTTTTTATATAAAATTTTTTAATCTTTATGTTTAAACTATAGACTATACATGATTTGGAAAGGAGACTGTAGCAAACAATGATCAAAGAAGAATCATCCGCTCTATGCCTTTTCTTTTATCTGGTCACTCAGAAATATAATGTTATCAGCTATGATCGTCGTTGCCTGCCGCCTCACGTTATTTTTATCCATGTATTCACCATAGTCCACTTTCCCTTCCACAAATATGTGAGCCCCCTTTTTCACATACTGATATGCCAAATCTCTGAGGCCTGGTCGAAACACTGATATTCTGTGCCACGTTGTCTTCTGACTGACATCACATCGTTCAAGAGCCAAACCGCCGGGCACTTCAGACTCATGCCTTACAAACTGACGAAACACCTGCAACACAGGTCTTCGAAACATGGCTTCGGTTTTTCTTACAATCTAGCCGTTAGCCTTTTCCTGAGACGCAACACCCGGCCGCACCCGGGCCATGGGCCCGCTTCCGGCGCAAAGAGCCCCATCTTTCTGCAGTTTTGTCTGTGCAAATGATTATCTAGTCATGGCTCTAGAGAGAGAGAAAGAGATAGATCATCAAGAATTTGACTCATGCGGCTGTAGAGGTTTGTTGAGTCCAGTATCTGATGGGATGGGCTGGGAGAATGGAGACTCCACAAGAGTATTTAAGGCTTTCTGGTGACAGAGCTTCATCAATCTTGTGTTCCACAAATTCTTCTAATGATTAGATGAGACCTGTCCACATCAACATTACTGAAATGTTGGTCTTACCCAGAAGGCACCTGTGCACAGGAGCAGCAGTAATTGATTGACCGTGTTTCTGTCTATCAAGCCCAGCCAAAGAGATACTTTAACGTCATGGTTGGTGCTTCCTATGCCCTAACTAATAATTCTTTCTACACTGACATCATATTTTTTTCTCATATGTTTTCTTCTGAGGCTCTTACACTTTTGGTTCTCTACACTGAAATCAAATCTATAACCCATTCTATAGGCATTTTAAAGTGATTTATTTTGTCAGCTAAGGACAGACGTTGGACTAAATTCCAGTCATTTCAGGACCGTTTGTTATAGACTACTCGATGCCCCACTGAATTTCTTTGACACCCTTTGCAAAATCAAGCTAGCTGTCATGTGCATATCTGTTCCTGGAATCTATAGTATTCTGCTGGCCTATGGTTGTCATTTTTATGACAGTAACCACTGTCTGATTTTGATAGCTTTACAATGATTAAAACTAGCTAGTATAAACCATTTGCTTTGGTTCTTATCTCAAATTGTGTTGGTTCTTGTGACCTGTATTTCTACAAAATCTGAAAATCACCTTTTTCCAGTTCTAAGAAATGAAAAAGGCATTGCTAGGATTTTGAGGAGCATCCCTGCCAAGCTGGGATTTGACATTTAAAGAACAGCCCCACCCAGTAGCAACGGGTCCCTGTGAGGATTGACAGCTCTCTGGGGTGCCTGGGATTGTTGTGGCATAGGCCAAGAACGGAATCTCGCAACAGGGAGAATTCTGGGTGCTCATGAGAAAAACTCTAAGAAAACAAGAGTCTTTTTTTTTATTGAGAAAAAGAAAAAAAAAGTTTCCGCCTCCTCCCAGCCTCCCATTTCCCTCCCCCTCCTCCCACCCTTCTCCCCCTCCCCCTCCAGTCCAAAGAGCAGTCAGGGTTCCCTGCCCTGTGGAAAGTCCAAGGTCCTCCCCCCTCCGTCCATGTCTAGGAAGGTGAACATCCAAACTGGCTAGGCTCCCACAAAGCCAGAACTTGAAGTAGGATCAAAACCTAGGGCCATTGTCCTTGGCTTCTCATCAGTCCCCATTGTTCGCCATGTTCAGAGAGTCCGGTTTTATCCCATGCTTTTTCCATCACAGTCCAGCTGGCCTTGGAAAACAAGAGTCTTGTGACCTCGGTTTCTTCAAAACACGGCATTGGTCTTGAAATATGTTTTCATGCCCCTTCCAGGTGTAGTGAATAGGAGGGCGCTCACTTCAGCTGTTGGTATTTATCGGCCTTTATGGAAAAACATGTTTTTACCATGTGTGGCTCATCCGCTTTACTCGGATTTCTCTTCTTCACCCTCAGAGCATAAGTTGTCTGACACTCTGAGAAAGGTTGGCTATCGCATGAGACTTTAGTCCACCTTGTTCTTTGACCCCACTCTCCCAGGTCCACACCACCAACTAGAGAAGTAACAGGTTACTTGTTACCACGGAGACACAAGACAGAACAAAGGAGCAGAAATGTCCCTTCTCTCTCCCTGAAAGCCGTCCATCTTCCACCACTACTACTGGCAGAGTCCTGGGCCCAACATCACTTACAAGACGTCTTCTAAAGACAACACATAAAACCTTAGTAACTGGCGCATAGACACACTGCATTGCTGTCGTGTGTGACAGCTAAGGCTTTCTATAGAATAGTCAAGTTTTGTTATTGTTTTGTTTTGTGTCTTTCTTCAAGTTGAGTTCTCTTCCAAGATGGCTCTTAGTGCTGTGAACAAGCCCATTTCTAGCTATTTAGCCCCCACACGAACCTGTTAGACATGTCTGTCTCTCTCCCAGATATCTGAATACCTTGATACATAATTATAACAATACGCAATTCATACTAATTGTAGGCATACATACTTGCAGATGTTAACTTCTTAAGGAATGCCCCCGATCCCACGGGAAGAGCAGGAGACTCCTCTTTGGAGTTATTTCTAGGCTATATTTACCGTACAGACCACAGTCATCTTCTCTGCAAACAATGAGCTCTTGAAGGAAAGAATCCATATATATTCACATCCATCCTTAGCCTCATACAGAGCAGTTGGTTGTGGGAGCGGGGAATGCCTGTTGAAGGGACATTGTGTCCCTTCCTCGGCGCTGGTCTCTTCCAGTGCGCAGTCTTCCATTGGCTCCTGTAGCTCCATTTGCCGAATGGCTGCCTGTAGGAAAGGCTATGAGCATTTCAAAGTGGAATTAAACATTCAAAACAGCCTTTAAAACATGACTCGCCTGTAACGAGCAGTCAGAGGTCCACTGATGTTAACAGCCCAAATAAATTACTTTCTTCCCCGGGAGCTAATGTGTGCATTTAGACGGGGCACTAACATCCCTCAGCCTTTTAAGGGTGTGCCGGAAAAGAGAGAGAGAAATCAGGTAGGTAAATGGTAGAGATAATGAGCTCACGCCTCCCTAGGGACTTTCCTAAGCCAAGATAACTCGGGAGTTTCCATTTTAGACAGGCGCTGGTATAGTTCATTCTTACATGCGTTTGTAGGGTTCGCTCCCTCCCAAAATTTTACAACTAAAAAAAAAAATGGCTTAGACTGGACTATTTTACTGTACCCAGCTGTCTGCATAACTTGTGGGTTTTTTTCTCATTTTTGTCTCTTGAATTTCAAACTGGTATTTCTTTTTTAAACAATCGCTGTAAAATTGTCCATGGGTGAGAATGTGTATAAATCAAAGGCGCATGAAGAAAACATCGTGCCAGCAAGATAGGTCAGTTGGAAAAGTGGTTGTCTTACAAGCACAAGACTTGAGTTCAATTCTCAGGATTGGTCTTTAAAAAAAAAATAAAAAGCAAAAAAAGCCACCTGACTGGGTACCAGCAGCAGTGGGGCAGACGGGAGGCTCCCTGGAGTTTGCTGGCCAGCCAGCCTTATCTAATAAGCGGGTTCCAAGCCAATAAGATACTGTATCTCAAAAATCAAGGTGGTTAGCGCTGAGGAACAACTCCCCAAGGTTAATCTCCAACCTACACAGGTTTGTGTGCACACAGAGAGGGGGAGGGGACACACACACATACACACAACAGAGAGAGAGAGAGAGAGAGAGAGAGAGAGAGAGAGAGAGAGAGAGGAAGGGAGAGAGAGATTTAATTAAAATAAAAATTATTTTTAATTGTAAAATTTTGGGGGGAGAGAAAGAGAGAGAGAGAGAGAGAGAAAGATAGATCACCCCAGAGGGAAATGTTAAAGTATGCCTCCTATTTAGGCCAAGCTGAGGTCACTGGGATTAACAGTTTGGTACGCGAATCCTCAAACCCCAGTGGTCACAAAAGAAACGAATGTGGCCCCTTTGGAAGGCAATGTGGAAAGAGCTATACAAATCTGAACTGCACACATCACGTCAGAATTTGTCTCACAGGCAAACTGGCACACAGGCTACCAACAGTCAACAATAGTGCGAGGTTAGAAATGGCCTCGGTGTCTGGTAACAGAGCACACTGAGCACGGAATGCTGGGACCCAGCTCCGCAAGAGAACCGTGCAGGCTCTGGGAAACAAGAGGCCAATGTCAGGAGCGATCGCTGTAACAAGCTCTTTCCACAATTTCATATTATATTATTTTTTCCACTGACCGCTTGAGGTTATATAACACAGAGGCTATTTTGGGGAAAATACATAAGAAAATACCTCATAGGGCAGCTGTAGAGTCATGGCCACTGGGGCTTCCGAATAAGGAGGAGGAGGCTTACTTTATTCCCTGTTCTTTGGTGATGGCTGACTTTTGTTTTCCATATGGATGTAATCTTTTCAGAATAACAGAGGGAGAAAAAAAAAGCAAGACTTTTTGCCAATCTGATGGAGGAAAATTTTGCTCATTTAGCTTTGAATTTCCTCGTCAAGACTGAAGGACTCTTTCTTCAACATGTCAGGCTCTCTCGGAGTCTCTCTGATAAAACGACATTTGAAATGACAAAAATGGTATTAACTTGTTTTTTTTTATTTTTGGTATTTCTTTGAAGACAGGGGCTATTTCCTTCATTTATCATATATGTTGTGAATGTATTTTCCCAGTGTACTCTTGGTAATTCAGGTCTTTAATCCATCTAGAATTTATTATGTAAAGCATGCACTTCGACCACATTCTACTAGGTGTAAAGTTAGTACCATTATTTTCAAGTTTGCACATATATAGTAGCCAGGCACATCTCTCTCCATTCTCTGAGTAGCATTGTATCCCTATTTTTTTTTGTCAATTACTCCCCCAAAACGCAGAAGCGCTCATGCACACGCACGCACGCATACACACACTTCATTACTTTCCTGTCTGCTGCTCATAGTACGACAAGGAGAGGAAAGATGTATTTTGGATCAAGGTTTCAGAGCATCATCTTGGTCTATCGTCACAGGGAAGAAGGCCTGATAGAGGGAGCATGTGGCAGAGGAGTCTCACATTACAGTAACTGAAGCACAGAGAGTAGGCAGGAGCCAGGGACTGATCAATGACCTACAAGGGCTGACCTCTAATGACCTTTTGCCAAACAGACTCTATCTCCAAAAGGCTCCCACTGCTTCCCAGAATAATGTCTGCCGCTGAGGACGGAGCCTGTCTGAGACTGTTCAGATTCAAACCATGACCCGTGCAAGAGTTTGCTTGTTTCCCTGATCTTCTGTTTGTCTTTGAGATTTTTCTCATCCTTTGCTATCCAGCGAGGTGACGGCCAGCCGTGTGCGTGACTTTTGAATCCTTGAGACATGTCAGCCCAAGTTGAGATCTCATATGAACGTAAAGTGAATATTAGATTTCAAATTCTTTGTAATAAGAGTTGATAATATATATCTCAGCAGTGTTTTCTTTTAAAAGGTTGCATGCCCAAAAGGATATTATAATGCATATGTAGAACTAGGAAAAACTTATTAAAGTTAATTTCACCTATTTCTTTTTACTGTTTTAATGTATGGTCATCTGTCATTTCCTCGGCTGCTTCTATTACGCTTCTCTCAGACAACATCGTTTTCGGCCCTTCTTCCTCCCGTTTCTGAGGAAATCTGATTAGTTCTTAAAGCCCTGTTTGAGATGTTGCCTCTTCACGCCAGCTCCCCCACTGCAGGTGTGATTAATCCTCCTGCCTACACCCCCAGAGCCTTTGGGGATCTCTCAGCCACAGCAGCTGCCCCTGTCAGGTCCATGTTTGCTTCTGCATCTGTCTCCACACGCTTTTATCCCTTATAAGCCTGTTTCTTTCATCTCCAATCCAGCCACGTCCTCGGTCTGATTATGTTGGCCAACTGAGAGAATGAGGTCGTGCTCTTGAGAACTCAGTACAAGACCTAAAAGTCACTGCAGAACTTACCCTCAAGTATAGTGCATAAAAGGCAGGAAAGGGGAATAATAACTCTGCTAAGGAAAAACATTCAGTTTGTCAAGAAACCAAACTCTGTTCTAACTCCTCGAGGGGAGATTTCTCATCTGAAGCCTCATCTGAGACACTGGCCCACACAGAACATCTCATAGGACGACAGATAACACAGAACTGCTCCTTATATGGTCATGTCTGCTATCAACCACACTCCAAGGAGAAAACACGTTCTTCCAGGACAGATAAGCAAGCATTTATAGAGTCAAGTCAGACGGTCCAAATGGAGTGCTCTTGAGTGATCCCACTTGATAAGGAGAATAGAGGATATCATACCGCAGTCTGGTCTTCTAGACGGGCTGTGAATTCTATTTATAGTTATGCAATCTACTGCTGGATTCAATTCACGACTCACACTGCTGATTTCTACCTGCCCTAACTGGGTTTTTTTCAGTCCTTCATTTCTTTCTCCCCCTGGACCCCCCGAGCATATATTATCCCATCAGCATTTTTTAGTAATATATTCTTTTCACATTACTGTTTGTCCAACTAATAAAATTTAAAGTTTGTTTTAAAATATACACTGTTGATCAAAAAAGAAAAAATTCAAGGTTATGACATGGAAAAATTCATAGACAAGGAGTTGGAAAAGGCTTAATGAAAGGACACGAACCAGAAGAAAGTTGATACAACTCCATCAACACCAGACTCAAATATGCACAACGACCAAGAAAGAAGCTGCCCCAAAGTACAATAATTTGGGGCATGTAATTACCCAACTATAGAACCACACTATGTGTTAAGAACATTAGAAAACATTGAAAGAGAAAAACTTTACAATTCCTCAACCACGGTGGCTATGAGAACATTATGTATTTAGACAAAGTCGCAATGGAGTTTGTGACCTAATAGGATAATAGGTGGTTGTCCTGCTCGTCTATGGGGAATTTGTCCCAAGACCACCCCAAAGACCCCAAATCCTAGGACACTTGTCGCGCAGAAAACAGAGAGCTTGTGAGAGCAGATCTGCCATCTTGGTAACTAGGAGCAGCTAGCGAAGGCGGGCAACTGGCCCTCAGGCAAAGCTAACCACTGCGTTCTTGCCTACTGCTTTGGCAAATATTTGACTTCCAAGCAAGCTCCAACCCTATCGGCTCACTAAGAGAGTTTGATCTTTTATGGGAAATGATTCAACATCGTTCCTGGAATTTGAGGCGGTTCCCTTCATCACTACTGGTACAGGGGGAAATGGGACCACCATCTTGGGTTCCTGGTCTCGTTAGAAAGAGAATTTAAGAGTGGATTCAAACAGAGGCTTGAGGAAATTTTTACAAGAGTTTAAAGAAAAATCCCCAGGGCAGACAAGCTGTAAATCTTAGCGGCTGTTATGGCAGGAGAACGGAGGAGCAGAGGGCAACATTGTTGCTATTTAAACTGGCACTGGGGCTCCATAGGCAGGGAGGGAAGCGTTAGAGGGTGGTTTTCCGCTTTCCTCTCTTCATACAGCTCCTCATGTTGGAGTGACTCCCAACCATAACATTATTTCGTTGCTACTTCATAACTGTACTTTTGTTACCATTAAGAATCCTAATGAAAATATCTGATATTCAGGATAGCTGATTGGTGACCCCTATGAAAGGACTGTTAACCCCTCCACCAAGTGGTTGTGACCCACAGGTTGAGAACCACTGCTTGGAAGACAAAGTTAAGGGTGGCTTAAAGCATGAGAAAGGTATGCTTAGGTTCTGGCTAGGATCAGAAAGACAGAGACAGAAAAATGAAAAAAGAAGCATTGGGCTTTGCTATCTCAGGCCTCAGACAGGCATTAAAGGGAAAGCTACTCTGCCTGTCTCTTTAGCCTGGCTTAAGCCTGCCTGCCTACAGGTGGTCCCTTGGCCAGACAATTAGCCTGACCTTATAAGAATGTTTGATCTGCACCTAGATCAGAAAGTCTATCTCTTGACCCGAAGTTTTCCTTTAACGATCTTTATTGCTACTCAGACAGTGCTACCCTGCCTACCTAAGCACAAGTGATTTGCCAGAAGTGACTATTTGGGTTTGGTTAAATTTGGTACTGGATTGTTTTTAGGAGCTGTATGCCAACAAAAAGTTCTCCAAGTCAAACTCTCAGTCACTTGGTTCCTTCCAGGTTTGTCTAGAAAAACAGAATATTTTCATTTAAGACCAACACAGTGCTCAACGAGGTTTGTTCTTTCTTTACTCAAAACACTCCCTCAAGCGCCGCCTAGTCCTAGCGTTTCATTCACAGATGGGGAAACAAACAACAGAGACCTCGGTTATTTGTGGCGGGTGGGAGGCATTCAAGAGGACAATGAGATGGATGACTGGGGAGTGAGATTATTAGATTAATGAGTGCTGTGGACAGACAGACAGAGAGGTTCGTGTGATGGGGAGCTGGGAGGAGTGGGCAGAGCTGAGCCCCAGAGCTGGACGGCAGGCAGGGTCTCTGGAGAAACCGGCCACAGCCCGTGTGCAGAGGAGCAGGCCTCTTCTCTTCGCATATGTCTTCCTTCTGAGGATAAGGGAGGCTTCACAGCTATGGCTGGCTGCCCCCAGGCTCAGGGATTCCCAGGCAGGAGGCAGGAAAGGGGGAGGGGAGCAAGAAGTGTGACTTTCATGTCAACTCACTTCCCAGATGAGATATCCTGGCTCCGGGATGGTCTGTCATGGAGGGACACTGTTTCAGAAGAGAGCCTGTCTGGACCCGTCAAGGCACACGGAGGCTGCTGCAGATACGTGGCCTGAGCAGAGCCTGAATTCTCACGTTCGCATTCCTACAGCCTTGACCTTTGCTCTCCCGAGGCTGGCGGTAGCAAGCTGAAGGTCAAAATAAATATCCAGCTGACCCAGCCCTGGGATGACTTCCACACCGCTCCCAACAGCTCGCCCTGCAGATTTCACGGGTCGTTAATCCGGCCAAGTGAGAACGTTTTGTTCCAGTGCGGAGTGCTGCGGTCTCTGTGAAACGTGACTTTAGCGTTTCACCGAATTCCCTCGGAGAATGAGGGGAACTAGAACGCTTTGTCCAGCCTGGATTCTAGAGCCCAGACCACTCCCAAGTGCAGCAGGATAGACTTTGAAAGGGTGGGTGGTCTGGGGGAAGAGAGCGGGGTGAAAAGAAGGACTAGGGGCTGGAAGCGTGAAAAGGCCATAGAAAGTCGGGACGGTGGGAGGCGTTTCGAACAAGGGTAGGTGCCGGGTTAAATCCTGCCTTCTGAAACGTGCATAAATATCCATCTATGTCCATTGTCAGTTATCAGAGCTCGGGAACGACGCCTCCTTCGCCTGGCTTAGTGAATATTTCAAATGATCTTCAAAACTTTGAACAAAAGCACTATTGACTGAAGACACAGAAAACTAATTTGATGTCATCTTGACTCAATTATAACGGAGAATCACTGACTCCATATAAGATTTCATGTTATAGTCATGCCATACTTCCTAACTAAAACAGCTCATTTTTGCTTTCCCCTACATACTTGGCTAACAAAGAAATCATAGTTGATTTAAAAACAAAGGAAATAAAAGCAAAATCTAATGGTGGAGACAATGTATTTCAAACGAAAATAATTATAATAAGCTAGTCTTCAAATAATGAAGGTGATTGATGTAAAATATTTCTACCAGCAAACAAAAGATGTTTTTAAGATAAAAACATAGATACGATTTATATTTCTCACTGAACACAAACAAAATGTGGCCAAAATTATTTAAGGAATTAATACGAATACAGGCAAAGTACAATTACAGACATACACTTGTACATATATATATTAAAATGTCGCGATGGTGGAACTATTTCGTACACCAACTAAATTTTTTTTTAAAAAAAATAAGCAAAATCAGAGTTGTCACACCAAGGTGAGGAACAAAACATAAACATCATATCAGAGCAAACGTTTAGAGAGCCCGTCTGTAATTCCCCGAGGGTACTCTGGAAGGTCAACTCCACCGGGCCTTGCCTCTGTGTCTCATCCACAGTTGTGTCTTTAGCCACTACTCTGCAACATCCACGTGGCTCCCAAGACATGGCCAGGTGCTGTCATCCAGGGCTATGTCATTTGTCCTCATCTCTCCTGAGAGCACTCTTCTTTCCATCCTTCTGTGCTCGCTGAGGCTCTTCCTGATGCCCTACTTAAAATAGCAAACCTTCCCCACAGACACATCCTCGGGTATGTTTCCAGACCGACTCTAAAGTGGTGTTTCTTAACCTTCCCGACTTTGCAATCCTTTAATACAGTTCCTCACGCTGTGGGGAGCCCCAACCATAAAACTGTTTTCATTGCTACTTCATAACTGTAATTTTGCAACGGTTGTGAATCGTAATGTGAATGTCTGTGTTTTCTGATGGTCTTAGGAAACTCCTTTGAAAGGGTCATTTGACTCCCAAAGGGGTTGCAATCCACGGGTTGAGAAGCTCTGATCTAAAGGTATTCGAACTAGCAATGTGGATTAACCAATAGAGCTGGAATCTGGAGATGGAGACATGGATATTGTTAGCCATTCAGTGGATCATCTCTTAGTGAAGTAAGTCTCATCCAGCAGTGGTGACACTGGCCTTTAATCCCAGCAGAAGCAGGTGAATCTCTGTGAATTCAAGGCCAGCCTGGTCTACAGAGTGAGTTCCAGGACAGTCAAAGCTACATCGAGAAAACTCCATCTCAGAAAGAAAAAAAAAATAGTCTTATTCAAAATTCCCTCAAAGCATGTGCTGACAGCAGAACCTGGGAAAAAAAAAAAAGATCTTAGTGCAGGCTGTCTGCTCACAAAGTTAACTTCAACCATCACAAGTGAGGGACAAAAGGGAGGGAAGTCAACCAGAGCCAGCAAAGCAGACTAGGGAGGCAGTCAATCGGCAGGACACATCAAAGGGGACAGAGCCCTCAAAACAGTAAGACAGATAAGCAAGCAAGAACGCTAATCTGAAGTCCCCAAGAGTGGAGCAATCAACCCTGATGGGGCCTGCCTGGAGGACAAACTGGGCTCAGCAAAACAAAGACAGCTATAAAGTCCTTAGGAAACCTTGAAACCTTCCTCTCAAAGGTTTGATTCAGAAAGGTTGAATCAACAGTTGCAGCTTCAAGGGCTTGTAAGCAGCCTCTACAGGCCTTGTGGTCGCCTTGTTTTGCTCTGGCTTAAAATTCTTGGTATTTTGTCCTTGAACCTCTGTTTCTTTTCTTTTGGTTTTTTGAAACGGGGTTTCTCTGTGTAGCTCTGGCCTCTATCCTGGTCCTCTGTAGACCAGGCTGGCCTCAAACTCAGAAGTCTGCCTGCCTCTGCCTCCCGAGTGCTGGAATTAAAGGGGTGTGCCACCAATGCCCGCAGAATCTCTGTTTCTAATGAATTTCAATGAAGCAATGATGCATGAGCAGAAAAGAAAAGCCATGGTTCAAGGAGGTATGGTCCGGCAGCAGCAGTCAATATACAAAGGGTCCCAACTGAGGCTCGGCTGAAGCTCTGACCGTCTTACTCTTGAAGAGGCAGCTTCTGTCTCTCTCCACTTCTCCCCTTCACCCCTGCTCGCTCGCTCTCTCTCTCTCCTTCTCTCTCTGCTCTTCTTCCCTTTTCCCCTCCATAACCCACTAAATAAAAATCCAACCTCACTCTGCATAGCGTGCCTATCCATGTCTCTGTCTCACAGCGTGGCTCCCTGCCCAAGATCAGCCGCCTTCAGAGACCTGCAGCGTGGTCTCGTGGCGTGCCCATTTGTCTCCTTTGTGGGACTCGCTGCCCATTGCTGCCAATAGGGGACCTGAAGTGCTTCTGCCACTGCAGCCACTTAGGGATCCCCCGCAATTTTTACTTAATCCATTAAAATCTGCATAAGCTCCCCTTCCCATTGTCACCTGGCAAGCAAGGTATCTCAGGTTACTCAGAAATATTTGGGAAAGAATGCATAGCCCCAGTGTGGTTCTTCGCCCTCATCAAATTGCTTGCTTTTGTTTTCAGCATGTTGGCTTCTTATCTCGTGTTTTCTTATTTTCTTTTTCTCCCAGCTGGACTCTATGCAGCATAGGAGAAGGGCCTTGTGGGTTTTATTCATCTCCATAGCTCAAGGCCTAGAACATAAATTCTTGATAAAACTTTTTCAAAGAAATAGTAAAAAGGTGGGTGGGGCAACAGAGGGGAAAAAAAATAAGTGGTGGTTTTTATGTCTGTGTTGAGGTAATAGTCCTCTTCTCTGAAAAAGGATGGTGATTCAGTCTGCATTGAATCCAAAGCAGAAGAGAGAGTCAAGGATGATTTCAACACTTTTACTCCCTCCACCTGAACTGCTTTTCATTCCCATCTGACGCGAAATATGTGGGACCTTTTCCCCAGACCAACGCATTCTCCAGCTTAACAGACACCAACTCACGTCTCCACATTCCGTTCAGTTCTGACACTACCTAACCAACTCTTTCCTCAGAGCCCACAGGTAAAGCTTAGTCCTTTAGACCGTCACTATGTCAGACAACATACCTATGTCCTGTTGCCTCTTCTTCTCGGAGTTGGTGAGCTAACAGTTGCAAGCTCCCATAATCCTTTCTTCACGGTCAACTGTTTGCTAGCACAGCTCATAGGACTGAAGAAAATGGTTTCTTTGGAACGTACTAGAATCAATGCATAGATGAAGCGCAGGATGGGGCTGTAGATAGAGCTTCCAGGAATTCTTTGGGAGTTTCACCTCCATAGTCTCCCAGGTCGTTCACCAACCTGGAAGGTCTTGGGAGTGGTGTCATTTAAATGAGAGATTTCTTATGCATATGTGATTAAATCATTGGTCGTTAGTGACTAAATTCAAATTCAACTTTTCAACTCCCTAAGTTTATGCCTAGCTCTTCTGACAACCAGTAATCGTCTTAAAGCTACTTAGGTGCTACGAGCCACCAATCCCGTCCCTGTGACAATCACCTTGTAAAGAGAAAAGGGTTGCTTCAGTTCATGGCTTCAGAAGTTTCAGTCCATGGTCAACTGACTGACTCTTTGCTTTGGGTCTGTGGCAAGGTGGTCCACCATGGTACTACCACATGATAGAACAAAGATCCTCATCTTGTGCCAACCAGGAAGCAGAGAGAGACACAGAAAGTGGTCAGTGTGTCTACATCTCTGTCAAGAACGCATCCTCAAAACTCTACCTTCCTTTCAATAGGTCCCATGCTCTAAATCAGCAGTTCTCAACTTGTGGGTGTGACCCTTTTGGGGGTCAAATGACACTCTCCCAAGGGTTGCCTAAGACCCTCAGAAAACAAGAGATATTTATATTAAGAGTCACTACAGTAGCAAAATTACAGTTATGAAGCAGCAATGAATATAATTTTATGGTTGGGGGTCACCACAACATGAGGAACTGTATTAAAGGGTAGCAGCATTAGGAAGGTTGAGAACCACTGCTCTAAAGGGTCCTCCCTCTACCAGTTGTGCCGCAAATAAGAGACTAGTCTTTGTGCCTGTGGGCATTTTGGGAATATTCAAATTCTAATCTACAGTGGTTTCTTTATTGTAAACATTTAAAATACATGTGATACTTTGGGGCATTCCTTATTTTTAAAGATAACAGAAAGTCTTAAGAAATAAAATTAGGACTGGGGAAATGTCTCAGCAGTTAAAAGCACTGGGTGCTCTTTCAGGGGGCCCAGTTCAGTTCCCAGCACCCACAAGGTACCGTAAGACCCTCCAAAACTCCAGTTCTACGGAATCCCGTTGTGGAAATCAATTCAGTCAATTAACTTGTAAGGGACCAGCGCTTTTGGCGTGATCTGAGCTGCTACATGTCCACTGATAAGCTGCGAAAGAAAACATGTGAGCCGGGCGATGGTGGCGCACGCCTTTAATCCTAGCACTCGGGAGGCAGAGGCAGGCGGATCTCTGTGAGTTCGAGACCAGCCTGGTCTACAAGAGCTAGTTCCAGGACAGGCTCCAAAGCCACAGGGAAACCCTGTCTCGAAAAAAAAACAAAAACAAAAACAAAAAAAAAAAAAAAAACAAAACATGTGGACTGTCTTGCTCTGGCTCTCGCTTAGTGTGAGGGGACAAGAGGAGACCCAGGACAGTGGAGAGGTAGCAAGGGATCAGCAGTGAGGTCAGCCTTTCTCTATGCCTTGTGAGCTCGTCCCTTTCTATTTGCAACCCCTTAATAAATTGGTTCTGTTTACCTCTGTGTGATTATGCAATAGGTTCCAGTGCCCTCTTCTAGTCTCTGTGGGTACCAGGCACACGCGTGGGACACAGACATACGTGCAGGCAAAACATCCATACACATAAAGTAAAAGTAAGTAAATCTTTTTGGAAAAAAAAAAGGAATCAAAAAAATAAAATTGTCAGGGGGCTTTTACGACATCTAAAAGGTCCTAAGTGGCAGGGAACTTTAGCTTATAGCTATTTGATCTCTGATTTCTATTTTGGAAATTTAATTTAATGATGTCTATGCTCGGGTGATAATTCCCAACCTGCCTTGTGTTGTTGTTAAAAGCGGCGCACAGAGAAATGTTTTAAAGCTTTGCTACAGGCTCTGCAGCCAGGGATTCGTTGAGACACAGGAGCTAGGGACTAGTCACCAGTCAGCTGTTCTGACCTATGCCACCAAGTCCCTCGCCCAGGGTGTAAACAGGACTCTCCCAGTTGTAGCTTTAGTCCTTGCCAACTGTGCAGTACAAACCAAGGTCATCAATACCACTTCCCTTTTGGAAGCTGCTTCCTTGTTTATAGCAAAAAGGGAAAGCCAAACTGGTTTTTCTGAGTATCAAGTGTATGGTGTGGAACTGGAAGCTTACCATTAGCATGCTCAGAAAACCTGGCCACCAGGTTGAGTTGAAAGGGAGCGAGCAGTTATGTTTATTGAGAAATAGCATTTTTGCAAGTTCAGTGGGCAGTAAAAATGATTCTAAGACTTCTAATTGAGTTGCGTGGCAAGTAGCTCAAATGACACTGTTTAGAACTCCCAACCAGCCAGTGTGGATCCTTACACATTATCCAAAGCTCTAGCCCCAAGAAGAGCAGAGCCGAGAGGGAGAATTCCAGAGAAGCAGTGGATTTGGGCAGATCATGAGACCAGGGGATAAGAATGCCTGTGTCTAGTTGAACAGACAAAGACTAAAAAGAGGGAAGAGGTCCATTTATAAACCTCCTTTAAGTAAATAATAATTTCACTCCTTTCTTTTTGCTGTTTTATGTTCTTAAAAACAAAATCTCCCTTTACAACCCAGGCTGTCCTGGATCTGCAACGTAAGCCAAGCTAGCCTCAGATGTTCAGTCCTCAGCATCAGCCTCCCAAGCGCCCCTTTTGTAGGAGCTGCTCTGCCAGGAGCTGCTCTTGTCCACCTGTGGACCAGCTCCTTCCCCGGTTCCTCTTCCTTAAAAGCCACTGTTCCCACAAGATCTTCCATGATGCCATGAGATCTTCCATGATGACACCAGGAAAACTGGGTGCCCCTCTTGGGGTTCTTTGCCTCATTAATAAAACAATTTTAAAATGGACTCAAACAGAACATTGAGAACACAGTTATTAGAGTTTAAAAGAAAAACGCCCAGGACAGGCAAGCTCTGTAGCTGGAGGGAGGGGACATGCTGGTCCAGAGGTCTAACATGGGGGACAAGTAGACTCATAGTAGGGAGGAGAGTTTTCAACAGAGTAACGAGACCCAAAATACCAGCAAAAGTGTACTTAGGT
>JABTXL010005037.1:20598578-20676746 GCA_025134845.1 Neodon shergylaensis
ACTTAGGTATGGCCAGCATCCAAAAGAAAGAGACAGGAAAAAAAAAGCAAAGTTGCGCCTTTCTGGGGGCCTCAGAAAGGTAGGAAGACCCAGCCAAACTCATGGGATAAGAATTTGGGGTGAGAAAATTACAGTATCTCATTAAATGGTTGTTTCCTATTTCTTTAGCATGGATTAAGATGAATCCACCTTCCAATGGGTGGTTTCTTGAGGTGATTGACCTGGCCCAACTGCAAGGTTAGGTCCCACCCAGGCCAGAGAGTCTTTTTTTCTCCGTTGACTGCCAAATTTTTCCTTAACAGGTCTATACTGCTGCTCTCATGATGACATGAATTAGGCGTATCCCTAATTCCATACCAACTAATTCTGTTAGGAAAGAATAAACAGTAGCTATGCAGAACACACAAAGTCAGTACTCCAGGCAATCATATGACCTAACACAAAGACCTCTGCCCTAGGCTACCATCTCTAGTTATCAAGTCTACTAGCTAGGTTTCATAAAGTGTGGGTGAATTATATGATAATGTAAAAAGCATGATATATAATCACATAAGTTATCCTTATTTTTCATGTTGTCAAGGAGACCCAGATCATCTTATTTTTTATGGGGAGAAAAAACAAAAAAAAAAAAACAGATTACACCATCTGCTGTCTTTCTAATCAAGGCTGGAGTCCAAGGAGAACGCCTGGAGGATGCTCATTCCACCCACCCACCATTGTCTGTGGCTCAAACAGTGCGAATTGGACGTCAGTGGGCAAAGCCCCAAGCCCAAACATGTTTGATATGAATGACGAAATGTTTTAAATGGGTTCTGAACTGGTTTCTTTAAGAAATGGACTGTCTAGCAAACTGTCTACCTCAGCTTCCCTCTGATCCCACCTTAAACACACTGGTCCATTTCATCTAGATTTCCTGCTTAGCCCCAGGAGATAGGAATTTTCCAGGCCTGCCAAAAGAACCAAGGTCCCCGAGGCTAGAGTCACCTTTGTGGGGATTTCCTTTATTTACAGCACAGTAGAAAGGGCTTTCCTGTTTCTGAGGTTTTTATCTTGGCATCAGTATAACATGGTTGGCTTAACAGAAATAGACTATGGTCTTTAAATATATACTAGTAATAGAGACGGTGAAAGCAGGAACAATAAATGTGATTGAAAAAATATATAATATCCAAATTTAAGAAAAAGTCATAAACGCCCCCAACAGACTCAAGAAACTCACTATAAATAAATGAACAAAGAATATAGCTCAGTAGTAAAGCAACTGTGCAGTGTGGTTTTAATTCTCAGCAACACACATACCTTCCACACCTATGCACACACACACATACCAAACACACACACACACACAAATATACAAATCTACAGTCTAAGAAAAAAATGTCATTAATCACAAAGACCTGAAGAATTTACTTTCTGGTAAATTCCAAAACAAGACAGTTTTATATAAGCAAACATATGTATGTGTATGTATATATACACATATCTAAGCAACTGGCCTATTTTGTGTATAGACATATATGCATACATATATACAAAAGTAAAATGTATATAAACTGAAGGTATCTTCATAAAACAAACCAGTTAAAGGCTAGGAAGATATCTACACAATTCAGTCTGCAATTCTAGGTCAGAAGTTTCCACATCAACCAGGTGGTAGAGGTGCCCATCTCCTTAAATTTCAGCACTTGGGAGGCAGAAGCAGGCAGATCTCTGAGTTCAAGGCCAACCTGGTCTACAGAGTGAGCTTCATGACAGGGTTTTCTCGAAAAACCAGGACAGAAAAAAAAAATCTAGTGGCTAAATTCACTCCAAGAATTCAGACTTGCTAGTATAAGGTATAGCATAGACATTAATTTTCAAAAGTTTTTCATGTACATCAAAAATTGAACAAACAAGGTATGACATCGCATAGCTTGGGAGTCCAGCACTTGGAAGGAGAAGGCAGAAGGACCAGGAGTTCAAGGTCTTCCTGATCAATGTAGGAAAGAAGGGAGGAAGTAAATAAATAGAGCACGAAAACTGAATCAATGCTGTAAACATTGCATTGACTATCATTAAATATTAGAACTATTGCACCTTTAAGAGCCAACCATATGAGCTGGTGAGCTCGTCAGCTTGACGTGTCTGTCACCCAGTAACTGTCAATGCTTTGACCAACGTCATACACAACGGTGGGTCCCCAGGAGTACCTGCAGCACCTGTGACATTTTTGCCCCATAATTTGGATAAGCATGCTCTCTCATTCACGCGGTGACACAATTAAGTAACGTCTCATTTGCAGAACGTAACCCCCGTCATTACGGAACACACAACAGCAATTATGCAATGGCTGTGGTCTCCTTGGATAGACAAACACTCGTTGAGAGAAAAGGGGATTAAAAACCATTTATCAGCAGGGTTGAAAGTTGCTTTCTTCTCATATCGCTTCATACAACTGTCGAGGTTGGGAGGCACGATCCTCAAACCTTAAGAACAAACTAGAGATGGGCTGGAACGGGAGAGCCGCAAAAGACATGATTAGCAGCTGGAAGGCGCCGCCAACAGTCATGTCCTTCATAAAGGAAAACAAGCATATTTCACAGACCGGTTTTCTATTTCAGCTGTAATCAGTTACTTGGCAGTTTAAACAACACAAATTTATCATTGCATAGCCCTGTGAGTTAGAACACTAACATGGACCCCCGAGGGCTCATACCAATGCAGGAGTAGGCTATGTTCCTTTCCTGGGTTCTGGGGTTCAGATTTCTGGCCTTTCCCATTCTCTCTAGCTCCTTGGTCTTGGCTCCCCTGATCTGCCTTCGGGCAGACTACTCAGGCTACCAGCTCACTGTCTCCTGATTCTCTTTCCCAGCTAAAAAAAAAAAGTCCTCTCTGTCTGGCTTTTGTTGATGTGTTTTGCCTTTCTCTTCTACTTTTAAAGAGGTGGTTTTAGTGGAAACTCGAGATTCTTTCCCTACTTGACGGCAAAGGATTGGCAACTTCATATCACCTGCCCCTTAATTTTGCTTTGTCACATGACCTAACATAGTCACATAGCAATGACAATGCAGAGACAAGTCAAGCTAGACTGCCAATCACAGAGCAGCCAGTGAACACCCAACTCTCAGTTTGGTCAAGACTGACTACCACCTCAAATCCAAGAACTATGGTATAAGCATCCTTGGTTGGAGGAGGTGGGCACCAGTGTGTCTTCCCGTCTTGACGGTTTGCTAACATAAAATAAATAAATAAATAACGAGGTAAAATCTTCATTCAGCACGTGAAACTTGGAATGCTGACCCAGTGCACCTGGTTGTCATACTGTCTCTGCTTCTATTTTTAACAGCATCCTATTATTTATAATTATGCACATGTGTCTAATCTGTCCATGAGCATGTGAGTGCCTTGTGTAGGAGGGTCTTCTTTTTATGTGTTGCTTTCATTGGTTGAATAAAGAAAACTGCCTTGGCCTTTTGATAGGGCAGCCCTTAGGTGGGCAGAGAGACAGAACAGAATGCTGGGAAGAAGGGAAGTGTGGCAGACGCCATGATTCTCCGCCCCGAGACAGATGTAGGTTAGAATCTTGCCGGTAAGCCACAGTCACGTGGTGCTGGAGGTGGTACTTGGAGGCTGGAGGTGGCAGAGCCCCCTGGAGACTGAGTTACAGGTAGCTGTGAGCCACCCAACAGGGGTGTTAGAACCCAGGTCAACTTTAAAAGTACTATGTGCTCTTAACCAATGAACCGTCTCCAGCCTCGCTATGCTTTTATATTATCCGCTCTTCGTTCGATAGCATCGCCACTTTGAACTGTCTTGAGTGTCATATTCTTTCTTAAATATATGAAAACTCATAGTGAAGCATGAGCTCTAGATTGAAAATGACGGATTGTTTTCAAACCTGCGTTATATCCGCGCCTACCAGTTCAACAAAAACACACACAAGTGCTAACCCCGACTGAAGAGCTAATAAGGAGCATTGTTTTGTAAAGCTCCAAGACAGCAGTAATCAACCGCCCAAGACATGTATTCACAGGGCAAGTGCACCTTCCTCTTCTCCAGACCTGTTCCATGGCAGACATCACTAATCAGCCAGGGGTAACTTTAAAATCCTTCAGAGCTTGCGAGGTAATTACATTAGGAATAGCCAATCAGAATTGGCACGTAAGCTGAGCTGTTTTCCTTTCCATGTTAAAACAAACAAACAAACAAAAAAAAAACCCACAACAGAAAGAGATTCTCCCAAGGGTTTTTCCGAGAGCCGCTGTTGCTCTAAAACAAAGCACCGTGGCATTTTATAAGGACGCTATGCAAGTAGTCCACGATCGTGATGGAGAAATTAGGAGGAAAAAAGAAACAAATAAATAACAAAACCCACACAAAATCCTACCCTTCAGAAATAAGCCTTCTGCCAGATGTCAACCTTTGTCCTGGTTTCTCTTCCTTTTGCATTGACAAAGGATTCAGCCAAAAGCCACTGACAGGAGACCGGGTTTGTTCAACTCTCAGTTTCAGGTTAGAGTCTGTCATAGCAGTGACGTCACGGCTGCAGGCGCTGGAGGGAGCTGGTCACGTCACACCTGTAACCAGGAGCAGAGAGCAATGAATACAGGCATACAGGCTAGACCTGGAGCCCACTTTTTCTACTCTGACACAGTCCAGAATTCCCTGCCTAAGGTTGGTACCACGCACAGTGGGTGGTTATTTCCACCTCGATTATCACAGACATTCTCAACAATCTCCCTGATAATTCTAGACTTTTGTCAAGTTAACAATTAACACTAAGCATCAGACAGCCATTCATTCTTTCTTCATCCAACACATTTTATCGAGCGCCTGTGCAAGGCTAGGCTTTGAGGGTATGGCATTAATAAAGCAGACAAGAAAAAACCCTACAGAAAAATTTTAAAAAATCAAAGATGATATCAATTTTTGTATATGGTATATCATTGCTGTTTTTTTCCATGTCATAGTTTTTGGAATTAATCTTGGGCTCTTGAGGTTTTCTCTATAGGCTTGACTAAACTAACAGCTAAGATGATCACTGTGTGCTATATCTAGACAGCCTAATCGGACAGCTCTTTCTATAGCTTATTGCTGTGTGAGCAAAACAGACCATTCTTCCCCACCCTGCCACAAATAGGTAATTTGGTGACCGCTGCAGACCTCAAAAACCTACTTAGGACACTAAAAAGAATACCAGTTCTATTCCAGTAACCTATTACTGCATGTGTTCCAACTTAGTAGCTTAAAATTACAGCAACTTGTGAGAGGAAAGGGTTTATTTTGGGTTACACTTCTACATCACTGTTCATCATCAAAGTAAGTCAGAACAGGAACTCAGGGAGATAGGAGCTGATGCAGAGGTCGTGGAGGGTGTTGCTTACTGGCTTGCTTCCCATGGCTTGCTCAGCCTACTCTCTTATTATTTATTTATTTATTTATTTATTTATTTATTTATTTATTTATTTATTTATATTTTATGTATGAGTGCCATGTCACCTGCATGTCAGAAGAGGACATCAGATCCTATAATAGATCGTTGTGAGCCACCATGTGGTTGCTGGGAATTGAACTCAGGATCTCTGGAAGAGCAGCCAGTGCTCTTAACCTCTGAGCCATCTCTCCAGGATCCTAGCCTGCTTTCTGACAGAACCTGGGACTACCAGTCCAGGGAGCGTCACCCACAATGCTCTGGGCGAGCCCATATCAATCACTAGTTAAGAAAATGCAGCCTGGCATTATGGAGACATTTCTCAACTGAGGTTCCCTCCTCTGAGATGAAGCTAGCTTGTGTGTCAAGTTGACAAACTAACTAGCACAACGGACCGCTTTTCTGCTTGACACACAAACACTTCACGGTGAAGCCACAACCTTTCCTTTCTTGTTCATGCCCAAGATTGTACATTACTATTGACACTACAACATAAAACATTTTACAAACTTAAAGACTTCCAATCTTTGCAAACTCAAACACTTTAAAATTCGGCCTCTTTTAAAATCCAAAATCTCTTTAAAGATTCGAAGTCATTCAACTGTGGATGCAAAATAAAACTAAGTTAAACATTCCCTTATTTTAAGAAGGAAGAAGCAGGGCACAGACACACTCCAAATAAAGTTAAAACCAAATTCCTGCTGTGTAAATAACTCAGTGACCGATGTCTAGGATCTCCTTACAATGTTCTGGGCTCCTCCATAGGGCTTGGGTCACTGCTCCAGTTCCGCCCTTTGCAGCACACACAGATTTTGTCTTCTAGGCTCAGGCTGGCTCTGCTCCACGACTGCTACTGTTCCTGGTGGTCGTCCCATGGTCCTGGCACCTCCAGAACACTGGGGTCTTCTGCTACAACTAATCTGCACTGTCACCAATAGCCTCTCCTGGGCTCTCTTTAGGGACTCCACCCCTGACACGCGGTTATCTAGCCTCAGCTGCTCTTCATGACCCCTTGATGCCTTCAAAACCAGTATCAACTGGGTGACACTTACATGGCAGAGTTCAGCTACAGGTGCAAGCAACCTTGTCCATCTCTGGAACACGGCTTCTACGTGCTTCAACGTGCTCTCAGGAAACACTTTCCAGAAGCTTTTCCCTCAGTGAAGCTGGTCTCTTAATCACCACTAATTTCTCAGCTTCAGCTGACCAGCATCAATTGTCCCAGCAAAGCAAGGGTTTCACCTCAGTAGGCCTGGGATCTTGATAATCACAAGTGATTTCTTCAGCCCCGGCTAACCAGAACCACTGTTTCTTAACTCAAAATAGTCAATGGCCCAAACAGAGACTTGGAGTGACTCTCAAACTTCACAAGCCAGGCCTCCAGGAGCTGCTTTCCTCTCCACATTCTTCTCTTCCAAACTCCCACACTAAGCTTTGAACAATCAACGACTTTTCTAGCGCAAAGTTCCAAAGTCGTTCCACAGTCCTTCTAAAAAGGACTAAAAAAGATGAATTTAATGACTTCTACACAATATTCCAGACATCACATTAAGTGTTGGGGGAACTGGTAGAAAAAACAGAAAGGTAGTCTCTGTCCTCGTGAAATAGAGCTAATTATTATGGGGACGTGTCATTGTCATAGGTGACAAGAATATAAGGTAAATGTTGTATAATTTAGACCTCTTTGCATTCCAAGTGACTAAATCCTGCTCACATTGCTCATCCTTACATACACTAACAGTGAGGGGGCCAGTTTAAAAGCCAAGGGTCAGCTGCAGCACTCGCTGGCACAGAGTCTCAACGTCACCACTGAGAGACCCACTTCCTCAGAGTTTTGCCCTGCTTGCCTTCCTTTGTGTTTATTACCATGGTCAAATTCTGAGATCAGCAGAATTTCTCTTTCTCAACGGCTTTGATTGTGGCTCAAAATAAATCGCACACACGCTCCTTGGCTAGCTACTCTAAGCTGGTACAATGTGGGTCTCTGACTGGGCAAATCTAAGTCCTATGCTCAACACTGGAGTTGAGCTGCCAGGAGCAGCCAGGGCCAATGAGTCAGTCCCTAGAAGACGTGAAAATGCCTTATAAAGGGAATAGACATTGGGCACCACACACGCTCCTTCAGTGCCCCCCGAGGAACAGTCTGTGCTTCCTATTCCGGTAAACACAGCAAGCACAATTCTACTGAGGTAATTCCTGTCCTTCCTGGTGCCTCTTGAGGAGGATCGAAGGGGTTTGAGTGACCTAGAGACACATTAGCTGTTCCTATGCCTTTTCCCTCACCCCCAACATCCCACGTGTCCCGTAGTTTTTCCTGTGTTTCCATGAACATCATATACTCCAGGTCCTGCCTGCATTCTAGCCTCCCCTCCCATCCCAGCCGCCTGCCCTTATTTATGGTGCCTCAGCTCCCTTTGGGCCCATTATTCTCTCGGTCCTAGTACTTTTCTCCCTGGTTTCCAGACTTTCCTGTTTTTCAAGTTTCCCAATCTACATAATGAAGTCCACCAATTTTCCTAAACAGTGGCCGTAGGGGAGACTTGGAGGCAGAAGACACCTGTTACAATCCACACAGGTAATAAACACACTCTGAAGGTCTTTGCCTCCACCTCTGCCAACCAATCATGTGCCACACTGTAGTTTCGAACTGTGCTGAAAACCTGGTATCAGATGACGCATTGGGCTGGGCAGCGGCAGGTTTTGAATTAGTATGGCGTAGGCATTAGTAGTAGGGCTTGCCTATCAGGCACCGTGCAAGGCCTTCCCTGACCTCTCAACACCACCCAAGACAGTGTGGAGAGCTAAAGAATGAGGCAAATGAGAAAGATGGAAAGACATAAAAGTGGTTTTGCAGCAGGCGCAGCATTAGACAAGACCCAGGCCCTGGAGGAAGCCACATTCAGAATTCCAAGTGAGGGTGTCTCAGCACAGACAGAGCCCTTTAGGGGTCACCCCCAAGCAGTGGGCTGCAAATGACCAGGCATTTCTCCACAAAACAACCATCTGGCCAGCAGGTCTACAGAATCTCTGAGAACCTGAATAGGACTAAGGGAAAGGCTTTCCCTTTTGACCCCTGCTGGGTTGTTAGGCTAGAGCAACCTGAATTAAGGAAGGGCTCTGCGTTGAGTCTCTTGGCTGAACCTGCTAAGCATCTTTCTGTGAAATGCTTAGGTCAGAAAAAGGAATCGCTGCCAGGAGCATTTTTTGCTGTTGTAATCACAGTTAATTCAAGTTCCTAATCCTCTGCTCCTCTGGAGGAGAATTTTGATGTGAAGAGAGAGAGAGATCAAAGTCAACTTGTTGACTTGCGTAAGAGTTCAGGCCGGTGTCGTGGCAACATGGTTTACAGTCTCTTCTCCCTATCCATTTTTGGCATGACTCATCTCATCTCCTCTTTGTTCTGTTTCTTCTTTTCTGCCTTCTTTTGCATTATGTGAATACTTTTATGATTCTCTTTACTCCTTTCTGAGACCTATTAGGTAAAACTGTGTTGTTCGGTGTTGGTGATTGCTTTAGGGTTTACCCTAAAGTTACTACAGTCTCCCTTAAATGACAATGCATCACTACATAAGTTACAGAAAATGCTTCTGACAGCTCCTTTCTCCCCCCAGCTCCAGGCTTTCCTGACGTCATTGCCATACATCTCGCTTGGTATTTACAGTCACATTTTGCGTTAAGCTATAAACTCCATACTACACATTTCCAGAGCCTTCCTATTAACCTTCCTGAATACCTTTGAAACCATTTATTTTTAACAAGGAAACCGATCTTTTTACAGCTATCTGCTTTTTTTTTTCTTTCTAGAAACAAGACTCTTCACTCCTTCTGGAGACACTCGCTTTTCCTCTGGCGAGAAGGAACTGTTGGTCATGGCTTGCCCTTCAGCTCTGCTGCGATGAAGCATTTCAGTGCTCATGTGAATGAAAGAAACATTATTTCCCCTTCAGTTTTTAGGGCATTTTTGCTGGGTTTTGAAATCCAAGCTGACACTTTTCCCTTCGGTAAAGATATTGCTCCATTATGAACTCTCTTATGCTGTTGACTTTTTATTTTGTTTTTGTTGTTGCTGTTTGTTTTTTTGTTTTGTTTTCAACACAGGGTTTCTCTTTGTAGACATGGCTGTCCTGGAACTCACTCTGTAGACCAGGCTGGCCTCGAACTCAAGAGATCTGCCTGTTTCTGCCTCCTAAGTGCTATGGTTCAGACAAGATGTCAGATACCACTGTTACTCTCTACCAGGGTATGTATACTGCTGTGGTTTACTGTTCAACTGCTTTTTAAAAAGATTGATTGATTGATTGATTGATTGATTGATTTTTATCTGTACATGAGTGTTTTTCCTACACGCACCATGTGTGTCAGAAGAAGGCATCAGATCCCCCTGGAACTGGAATTACGGATAGCTGTGAGTTGGACACTCAACCTGGGGTCCTCTTCAAGAGAACAAGTACACTTCACCACTGAACCACTGGCCCAGCCCCTCTTAGCTGCTTTTAATAATTTGTCATTGTTAATAACTTATATTCCTTGGTGTCCTTTCGTGGTTTTTGTTCTTAGAGTTCGATGATTAAATTTTCATGTCTTGTGGCAACTTTCTTCTTGTTGTTTGTTCATGCTCTTCCTGACCCTCTTTTCTGGGGACTCTATGTACACCCATCTGGCCATTTAAAACTGTCCCACAGATCACTGAGGCTTGGCTCATCTGTCCTATCTTTTCTCCACACATCTCGGTTGGATGTTTTCTACTACTACGTCTTTATTTAATTTTCCACTCTGCGGAATTGAGCAGATTATATTTCATCTCAGATGTTTGATTTCCACCTCCTGAAGTTCCATTCAGATAATCGTGTATTTCCCATGCATGTCTGTAGCACAAGGCCTGCTCTACGCGATAAGGTATGGTTCGTGAGTTGGGCAAGGGGCTGGAGATTGAAACACATAAAGACAGAGGCACTGGTACCAAGAATGCTCCAAGAACGCCTCAAGAATGCCCCCTTTAGTGTGTTCCAGGGCAGCTTATATAGGGTCTCCCTGACTAACGGCCACACTAACTCTCAGCTGCAAGCCCACCAGAAACCACTCCCCTGCCATCAGGAACTCCTGAGGGTCTCGTGCTCAGAGCAGCTGCAAAACAAGTTGTTTGCTCAGAGCAGCTGCAAGCATAGGAAAACAAGTTGTTTACTCTGGCAGGCAGGGGGGTTCACAGGAAAATCAGGGTCTGGGGGTCCACAGTCCCCAACACATGTCCTTAACTAGAACTGTAGGTCAAAATCCCATGTGGGGTTACATGATTGAAAATGGGGATTATGAAATATTGGATGAGAGAAGGAAGTTTCAGAATGCAATAAAAAATAACAATATAAAATTAATTCTGATTAAATGTATAATGGATCTGACATGTTTAGAGCAGTGTTCATCCATGTTGTATTGCGTGCAACTTTATTATAGCTTTGGTTCTGAGTGGCCAATGTGCATTGCACATGTTGTCATGTCATGCAGTGTCAATCATGGCTGCCTGACACATCTGCTGAGATTCAGTTGTTTATTAAGAACTGTAGTGTTTGCTCTTTACTGTAAATGCAAAGTGTTTTGCTCCTAGAGAAGCATAATAGCTTTAATTAAACAAAAATGTTTACTGTTTTCCTACTGCCATTTCTCAGCATGTATCAAATTAGTTTTTCTCTTGGTTGTTTTGGGTTAGAATAACTGATTTTAAAATTTGCAACTTCGAGCTGGGCATAGTGGTGGATGCCTTTAATCCCTGAACTTGGGAGGCAGAAGTAGGTGGATCTTTCAGTTCAAAGCCACCCTGGTCTACATACTGACTTCCAGGACAGTCAGGGTTATGTGGAGAGACCCTGTCTCAAAAACAAAACAAAACAAAATGAAACAAACAAAAAACAAAAACACTGGCTGGGCAGTGGTAGCACACACCTTTAATCCCAGTACTTGGGAGGCAGAGGCAGGCGGATCTCTGTGAGTTCGAGGCCAGTCTGCTCTGCAAAGTGCGTTTTAGAACAACTAAACCTACATAGAGAAATCCTGTTTCGAAAAAACAAAAAATAAAACACAGCAAAAAAAAAAAATAAACAATTTGAGTTGCTGATTTGAGTTCCACAAAACATTTTGGGATTAAGTCAGGATTTCCAACAGCTTCTAAAACCAGTCTAAACATACCTCTGCCATTTTGGTTCTGTGTATTTATGTAAAATGTACTCTCAGCACTGATAATAATAAAATAAAAATATCACTCAACTCCGAAAAATGTTGACTAAGCTCTACTTCCCATGGTATCAAGGATTCAGTCAAGATTTAATTCTTTATGCAAAAACAATCAAGCTCATCCTTACCATTGGTGTGCAAACTTGCTTTCATCTTTGATAAATGCTAGTACGCAAAGAAATTTATTTTAAATAATATTTTAATGACTTGCTAATAGTAACTGTGAGAATTGTGTACACCAATTTTGTGTACCTGTATGCTCATGGTCACTAAAATTTTATCTGACAAAATGGAGTCTCAAGCAGAATCTAAGAGGCCTTCAGTGAGGAAACCCATCTTCTCTGAATGGCAAGAAATGAGACACCCCCCGCCCTGTAGAAGCTGTATTTGCTCCACTGGAATGCGTCTTTCCCCAGTCTCACCCGTTTTCCCCTACGCACTGACCGATACTCAGGAGACCTTCTGTAGCTCTCCGGACGTTCAGTATCAGCAGCATTTTCAAGTCTGGTACTATGCCTTGCAAATTTTGGCCACTTCAGTTTTGTTAAACTCTCAGTAAATCTCTTTAAACCACTGATGCCCTGGGTCTGCCAAGGTTTCGTCTTCCTCGTCTGTTTCCTGTTCCCCAGTAATGACCGTTCATGCTGCCTCAAGCCCGGTGTCTAAGAACCTTCGATTCAGATACTTTCTCCAGTGTTGTTTCCCTTGTATCAGATGGTAGGGTGAACCCCGTCCCTGGTATTTTTGAACAGAAAGCCAACGTCTTGACTATTTAACAGTGGCCCTAAATGTTAAATGTGTATCTGTGTGAACTGGCATGTTATTGAAACACAGACCGTTCCTAGTCAACACGAGGCAAAGCCCTGGGCTCAACACCCAGAATTATAAAGCAAAATAAAGAAAATGACAAGCAATGTCATTTTCCGGTTCTGTTCAAGACAGTGAGGTGCCTGAGAATTAAGGTTTCTAACAAGTTCTCGGGTGTTCTAGAAACGGCTATCTTGGGACCATACCTTGAACACTATGTTCAACCACTGGTCTAAGAAAGGCTAAGGTTCATCAGTGAATGGGCGGTAGAGGGTGAGCCACAATAATAATCGGATCAAGACAAAGCCTGTCACTGGTCAAACAGTCCTGAGTTCATGCACAGAGCTGCTGCACTCCAGTGGGGGACACACAGAACAAGCTCGTCCCCTCCTATAAGCAACAGGAGATCAACTCCTTAGGAACCATACAGACGAACGTCTCCTAAATTCCCCCCCCCCTTCAATAGAAAAGGCAACTAAGAAATGATTCATGCCATTTGTATGTTATCCTTGCTCAGGGTCCATGCTAATAATCTCTGTATTCAGTAGGTGTATGTGTGTGTGTGTGTGTGTGTGTGTATCTGTGTGTGTGTGTGTTTTGTTTTGTTTTTAACTCTTTAGGGACCCACCACCCAGCTTCCAAATAAATACATGGAGACATATTCTTTCGTATGAATGTCTGGCCTTAGCTTAGCTTGTTTCTAGCCAGCTTTTCTGACTTAATTATTCCATTTCTGTTTAACTACGGTTGTCTCTGGGCTTTTCCCTTTTTCTGTTCAATACACCTCTTTTTCCTTCTTACTCCGTGGCTGGCTGTGTGGGTGGGTGGCCCCTGGTGCCCTCCTCTCCTTTTCTCACTCCTCCTTCCTCTTTAGATTTCTCCTCTTATTTATTCTCTCTGCATGTCAGCCCCATCTCTTTCTCTCTGCCTAGCTATGCCATTCAGCTCTTTATTAGATTAATCAGGTGTTTTAGGCAGACAAGTAACAAATGCTACATAAATGAATGCAACATATCTTTGTATCATTAAGCAAATATTCCACAGCATAAATGAATGTAACATGTCTTAAGCTAATATCTCACAACAGTAGCCTTCTAGTTTTACTATAGGCAGTGTCTTCTATCTCCAGCCTCCCTCTGGCTACACTATTCCTAGTCCAGAGGGGGAATCAGCCTATCCCCAGACCAGAAGGGCAATCAGTTGGCAACCTTATGACTCAGGATTCGCTCCTAGGATGGGTAGAGTTATAAAGGAGTCAAATGATGGGGAGAAAGAATACATTTTAAAGGCAGCCTCCCAAAGTTGGCAGGAAATTTGGTCTATAAGCTGTTATGCATATCCTGCAGCTTGTGTGAAACCATATAAAACGATGCATGAATTGTTTTAGTACAAAATAAAACTTGAAACGAGACATTATGTACGCAGTTGCCGACTAAATTATAAGTAAGATACAGCCACGGTCCTGGAGAAGCATCTCTGCAAAATTACAGACAGTAAGTATGCTCAAGTAGAAAATAACATTGCATCTACAATCCGAAGGAGACATTTCATTACGCGTTCCGATATTAATCACTGGAGTGTGACTTGAACTGGCCATATCCCGTGGAAACAATTGACCCTGAACTCAATGCCTCACAGGAGAAAAATCAGAGACACAAACTTCGTGTGTCAAGAGACATGAAAAGTTACCAAGAGCAGGGTCACAATGACCCTTTACAGGAATCTGGTCTCAAGTTGTTCTATTCCCTCTTTCCCATCCTACTTAATATTTTTTTTCCTCCTTAGACTGAAGACTTCTTCCCAAGCTGAGTAGGAACACTGTTTCCAACAGGGTCAGAGCCAAAACCGGTAGGAGCTAGTGAAAAGACACTCTGGCTCCTCTGCCTCTTAGGCAGAATAACTCCCCTTCTGTGTTTCTAGGTTTGGCTTCCTGGTTTCCTAGGGCATTAAACTCACACTCACAGAAGAAGCGGCTCCTCTATGGTTCTACTGGCCACCTCCTGATATTGTTTACTTTCTGGAAAGGCTACCTCCCTACACTGCAAACAGAGTATCCAGGCCTCTTCCTATCTGGACTCCTAGTCCCATGATGACAAGCCTTACCGTCTACACTGCAGGCTTCTGTGAATGTCTTGACTCTCCTAAACAAACCATGCATGCTCTAAGGACAGAATACTTCTTTAATTGCTGTATCTCTCACAGCCTAACAATGACTTACACAACCAGCACTTGAAAAAGACAAGATGGGTGGGCAAGATGGCATCCATAGCAGTATCATGCTGGGGCCGAACACTGCTTGCTTGCTTGTGCTCCCTGTGTAGCCCTGACTGGCCTGAACTTGCTACGAAGACCGGACTGACCTTGAACTCACACAGATCTGCAGGCTTCAGTCTTTCAAGCCTTGGGACTAGGGGTGTGTGTCACCCTGCCTGACCCATCATCTGCTCTCTTGTTCATGGTATTCCATAATCTACAACCAAGAACCTGTTGGATGCATGTGAGCACATGTCCTTGTCCAAAATCACATGACCATAATATTATATAAATGTTGAATGATGTTTTACTCTTTTGGCTTTTGGGGGGCGCCACCATCCACCTCCAAAATAAATTATACATGAAGGTTTATTAGTTATGAATGCCCGGCCTTAGTTTGGCTTGTTTCTTGCCAGCTTCTCTTAACATAAATTATCTCGACTACCTTTTGCCTCTGGGCTTTTTTCTTTCTCTATATTTGTGTATCTTTCTCTCCTTCTTTCCCTGTGGCTGGCTGTGTAGCTGGGTGGCTGGCCCCTGATGTCCTCTTCTCCTTGTTCTCTTGCTCTTTCTCTTCCTCATATCTCCTTCTATTTATACTCTCTGCCTGCCAGCCCTGCCTATCCTTGCTCCTGCCTTGCTATTGGCTGTTCAGCTCTTCATTAGACCAGCAGGTGTTTTAGACAGGCAAAGAATCATAGCCTCCCAGAGTTAAATAAATACAGCATAAACAAAAGCCACACACCTTAAAATAATATTCCCCAACATATAAATAGCACTACTCATTGAACTGCAGAGTTTTAAAGCCAAACAGAACTTTGGCAATAAACTCTACTTAAATTAATCTCAAAGCAAGTAAATAACTCACCCAAGCTTCCATAAATGGAGGCAGAGGCAAAACCATAGAAAATCTCATTCTGACTCTACATAAAGAATTTATAGCTTTCTTATGCCCAAGGAGGCAGTGAAACAAATGGCCACCTGGCTGTGCTCCAGGTTACATGCCAACATTTTTGTTAGTATAATGTGTTCATCTGTAGTCTTGCTGGCTGTAGTCAGGGGATAGTATAGATGGAAGTTTCTGTCCCATCAGGTCTCACCGTCATTTGGTACCAAAGAAACACACAGGTTTATATTAAATATAAAGGGTTTTGCCTCTTAGCTCAGGCTTATTATTAACTAGCTCTTAACAACTTTAAATTAACCCATAATTCTTGTCTATGTTTAGCCACGTGGCTTGGTACTTTTTTTCAGCGAGGCATTCTCATCTTGCTTTCTCTGCATCTGACTGGTGACTGACTCCGCTTTTTCTCTTCCCAGAATTCTCTTAGTCTGGTTGCCCCACCTATACTTCCTGGCTGGCTACTGGCCAATCAGCATTTATTAAACCAAAACAAGTGACAAATCTTTACAGTGTACAAGACCATTATCCCACAGCAGGATAGATAGAATGTGATACCTCTTGAATGAGTTTCAGTAGAGGCCCCATTTCTACACCTACTCTCCTGTCTGAAGCCCACCTAGACTGCTGCATGGGGCCAGTGCCTTCTTAGTCTTCATTGCTACAGAGCATCATGTAGAGTCTGTAGAATGAAAAGGTCTGTGCTTTGTTTCCCAGAAGGCATCTTCCCAGGAAAGTGGAGCTCTATAAGGTCTTCAAGGTAAGAAGAATTTAACTTTTGATTTGTTTTTTGGTTCTGATTTGTTTTGCTTGGCTTGTTTTTAAAGTTCTTCTAGTGTGGCACCAAAGAATCATTGTTGAGAGAACTTAATAATGGAAAGAATGTGATGTTAGATCCAGCCTAAATTTAAATCCCTGTCCTGCCACCTGTTTACTATGTGAGCTTGGCTAAGTTATTCAATAGCTCGCCTCTCTCATGTAAGATAATAATCAACTTGCAAGACCGTTGGAAGGACCAGGAAAAATATTCCTGCAATGTTTGACATTCAAAAAATGAATGAATGATTGTTGTAATTCTATTGAAATATTATTCAATTGAAGAACAGCTGACAATGTGGATTTTGGTCCTTTCTCATTTATGATCTTACAGCTGAAGTAAGTTACAAGAGGGGTCCAAGATGGTCCAATGCCCTCTCATGGAACTCAACTGGCTTTGAGACCATGTGCTATGTGTTGGCTGCTGTAAGGAGGTTTCTGGAGATCCAGGAAGGTGCAAAAGGAGATGATATCTTCAGGGCTTTGCTCTTATAATTCAGAGTATTATCTTGGGAGTGTGCTAGTGATTGGATGAGTAGGTTCCTGATTTTTCAGAAGAGCTCAGGTTAGGACCTCTTCTCTTTCTTTGTCAGCCTTCTCTTGCCCTCTCACCTTCTGCAGAAGACCCCTTTGCTTTGGACTCCCAGACTCCTGGGAGAAATTTGTCTTTGTTTTGTTTTTTATCCATAAATTACTAGGCCTTAGGCGCCCTGCTTCAGAAGCACAGAATGAACCATGTCAACCCCATCCTTACGAAACAGTAGTGTGGGTCTCGTTACAGCACTTCAAGCTGTGCAGATGAAGTCCAGATATGGAGTAAGTAATGAAGTCAGAACAGAAGGACAGGGAAATAAAAAACCCGAGTCTTCCAACATATACCATTAAGAATCAGGATTGGGGTCAGGCAGTGGTGGCTCACACCTTTAATCCCAACACTCTGGAGACTGAGCCAGGGGGATCTCTGTGAATTTGAGTCCAGCCTGGTCTACAGAGAAAGTTCCAGGACTAACTCCATAGTTACCTTGTCTCAAAAAAATAGAACTAGAAAAGAAAAGAAGGAAGGAAGGGAGGGAGGGAGGGAGGGAGGGAGGGAGGGAGGGAGGGAGGGAGAGAGAGAGAGAGAGAGAGAGAGAGGGAGAGAGAATTGGGAACAGGAATTACATCTTCCTGCACCAGTGGTTCTCAACCTGTAAGTTGTGACCCCTTTGAGTTCTCAGATCAGATATCCTGCATAACAGATACTTACACTGTGATTCATAACAGTAGCAAAATTACAATTATGAAGTAGCAATGAAATAATTTTATGGTTGGGGCTCACCACAACATGAGGGACTGTGTTAAAGGATCCCAGCGTTGGGAAGGCTGAGAACCACTGCTTTCTACTCCTTGGAACACTGTGGTCCAACAACCTTTAAAGTAAAACCTAAGCCTGTAGGTTTATTAAGCACATAAATTGTATGACTTATAGGAGATTTTTTTTGTCTTTTTTTCTAACATTAAATTTTCCTTGTAGCTCAACACTTTTCTTATGATGTGAGAGCTATGGAGATATGACAGATTTTATTTTCTTTTACAAGAAAAGGTTCAGTTCAAATGACTCTTAATCCCATGTTGTGAGGATTACACAAAAATCCTTGCAGGCATATGTCATACACAATAAAGTGTCTATTAATTACACAATTCATTATTGTTCCTAAAATTGAGTCAACTTTTCCTGCCTCTGTTCTCATGGAAACACACACACACACACACAGAGAGACACACACACGCACACACATGCACACTCATGCACATACACATGGTTCTAAGTGGACATTTTTACGAGGTTTTCTCTGGAGCTTTGTTTCAGTGGCCAAGACGTATGGAGATCTCATTACCTACATTTAAAGTGAAGCATACGCCTGTAAGTTAATTTTAAAATCTCAAATTGCAGTGATTTTTCTAGTGTCTTCCTGAATGTGGAAAAATACTTTTCTAGTGTGATAAGCTCTATTACACATTCTAAATTTTTTTCTTAAAATTTTGTAGTTAAATGCGCATGTTTTTATTTAACCTTAGCATAAAGAGAAAAATAATGTAACATAAAGGAAAATAAAGAGGTTTTATGGGCTGGAGAGATGGCTCAGTGGTTAAGAGCATTGCCTGCTCTTCCAAAGGTCCTGAGTTCAATTCCCAGCAACCACATGGTGGCTCACAACCATCTGTAATGAGGTCTGGTGACCTCTTCTGGCCTGCAGGCATACAAGCAGACAGAATACTGTATAAATAATAAATAAATATTTAAAAAAAAAGAGGTTTTATTTTCCTCAAAATATATGGTTGTTTGGGGTTGGAGATATGACTCGGTGGTTAAAAGCATTGGCTGCTCTTCTACAGGACCTGGGTTTGATTTCTAGGACCCACATAGTGGCTCACAGCCAGCTGTGGAGCTCTCGTTTCAGAGGATCCAATGCCTTCTTCTGGTCTCTGCGGGCACCAGGCATGCTCGTGGTGCACAGACAGGCATGCAGTTCAAACGCCCATAAAATAAGTGATATAAAACAATTAAAATATTCCTGGTATCCGCGAGATGGAGGCAGGAAGACCCTTTAAGCCCAGGAACGCGACACCAGCCTGTATACTGTACCAAGACGTGGCCCAAAATCAAACCAAGCCAGACAATAAGAATTTGCGAAGTGGGAAAGCCAGGCGTGCTCGCGAGACCAGGGACGGTAACAAACTCTAGAGAAAACATCGACGTTTTGAAACAAGGCGGATGAAGGCTGAGGTAAGGTCATCTGCTGACTGTGAATGTCAGTGAAGAAGCCGATGCCGCTGATTGAAAGCTACAGAGGAAAGTGCGCCAGCATCGGAGGGGTTATGATAGCACAATGAAATGAGTCGCCTTCTCACATTCTGAGTAAGGCTAGACCTCAGCTATGACAAAAAAAATGCATTTACAGCTAGAAAAGCTGGGAAGCCCTTGTGTAAAAGAAGGCATAAATAACACAGTAGCAAACGATAATACAAAAGGAAATTAGTACACACTGATGACACAGGGTTAGAAAAAGAAACACGGATGAGGCAACAGGAGTCTGTGGAAGATTTAAAAACACACAACTCTGTCAAGTACCTAGAACGAGAGCCTCGGAGCTCAGAATTTAAACATATGAAACTTGTTTCCTTTATCAGAAAATGCCTTCGAGCGAATCACTGTTGGGCACAGGGCATGTTAAACAATAGAGCAGCTGTGGTTTTGTTTAGTTTGTTTTGCTTTGCTTTGTTTTTCTTCTCTGTTGTCCATAAGCAAAATGAGAACTTTCCCTCTTTGGTTAGTATGCACTAAAAAAAATCCCTCTTCAGCTAGCCTAGCTGGTTTCTAGGGAAGAACGCCTGCCCTTAAAATAAAGAGGCCTTGGGCTTCTGTTCACCACCGCCTGATTGACAGTTTTGAGGGAAGGAGGCAAGAAATGAAAACAAGGGAACTATTTGAAAAATTTAAGCTCCGAGCACAAGGTTATAAAGAAACACAACCTTGGTTCGAGTTGCCTCAGGACACTGGCCTTGATAGGGAATTTTAACTGAAAATTGGTTCCAGAAAAAATGAAGGATTTGTTACAAAGGTACCACGTGTTACGTTTTATTGACTCCATTTTGCCTTCAAGGTGGAAGGGGTCAAACGGACAAGCACTATATGGCAGTCAATAGGGCTCATTCTTGTCCAAAAAGGCAATTTTTCCAACTAGCCTTTCTCAGAGCACACGAATTTCTTTCTACTTAAAGTCTCTTACTTGTTTTAGAGAACACTTAATACATTTGTACTACAAAATTTTCAAGAAGGCATCATGACTGGTTAGCAAAGGACAACTTCTGTTTCTCAAAAAACAAAACAAAACAAAACTATACAGGATTTTATGATATCCATTCCTCCTAATATAACAATCATTTAGTATTTACTGTGGGCTAAGTGCTATGCTTGGTATTTTGCATGCACCACGTGATTTGTTCTCCTACAAGATGCATAGTATTATTTGACAGATATGATGGTTTGAATAAGAATAGTCTCCATAGGCTCACGTATTTGAATGCTTAGTCATTAGCAAGAGGCACTGTCTGAGAAGGATTAGGAGGTGTGGCCTTGTTGGAGGAAGCGTGTCTCTAGGGGTGGGCTTTCCCCAGCCAGTGTCCCTCTCTGTGCACTTGCAGATCAGGATGTTACTTTCAGCTATTTCTCCAGCATCATGCGTGCCTGCCACTGTGCCCCCTGTCATGAAGCCTCTGACTGTAAACAAAGCCCCCATTTAAATGCTTTCTTTTTGTAAGCGCTGCCTTGGTCATGGAGTCTCTTCACAGTAATAGAGCAGGACTAAGACAGCAGATAGAAACAGGATCAATAGGTTACTTATCCCAAGCTCACAGAGTTATGAGGTGACTGTGAGCTTTCCTTACCATAAATACCTAAGACAAATCAACTTACAGATAAGGAAGGTTTTTTTATGTAGCTTGGTTGGTAGAGCACACACTTAGCAGGTGCCAGGCTCTGGATGGAACTCCCAGTGTCTCAAAATGAAGGGGCAAAGGTTTGTTTTGGCTTATGGTTTTGGAACTGCACATTATAGCCCAGAGCACATGGGGAAGGAGGCTCCATGCTCTCCAGGCATCTTGGGAAGCAAATGGGGAGGTGCTATGGAAAAGTCCTTTTCTACAGTGTGGAGATTTGTCATTCAGATTGCTTTAATAAAAAGCTGATTGGCCGGTAGCCAGGCAGGAAGTATAGACGGGGCAACCAAACTAAGGACACTGGGAAGAGGGAGGGTGAGTCAGAGGAGTTGGTCAGACCGATGCAGAGGGATGCAGGGTCAGACAGATGCAATGAACGTGCCATGCTACCAAAGGTCACCCCACATGGCAGAGCATAAATAAAGAATATAGGTTAAAGTAAAATGTCAGAGCTAGTTGGTTATAAGCCTGAGCTCTTGGCTCAGCATTTACAATTAATATGTAGTCTCTGTGTTGGTTATTTGGGAACTGGTGGGCAGGACAGAAAAGTCTGCCTGCAGGGAGAAAGAGATCAGCATCTGCAATCCTCCTTGAGGGAACACTCCTAATGACCCTAGATCTTCACCAGGCCCTACCTCTTGCGAGGCCCACCTTGTCCCACTAGTACTGTAACTAGGGCACAAAAACTTTAACTCTGGCCTTAGAGCAGTGGTTCTCACCCTGTGGGTTGTGACCCCCTTTGGGAGTCAAACAACCCTTTCATAGAGGATGCATATCAGATATCCTGCATATCAGATATTCACATTATGACTCCCAACAGTAGCAAAATTATACTTATGAAGAAGCAATGATATAATTTTTTAGTTGGGGGTCACCATAGCATGAGGAAATGTATTAAAGGGTTGCGGTGTTAGGGAGGTTGAGAATCACTACCTTAGCGGCTATTTGCAGAACCAAGCCAGCACCTTGCAGAGTTGAATGTTGAAACCACAGATTCCATGAGAAAGTCACCCTTCTTCCTACCACCACTTCCATCTTGAAGAGCTGAAGAGAATTTATTCATGTTCATAGCTGAAATTCAAGTTTAAACATTTGAATAAGCAGACAATATTTTAAGATATTGATAGTTAAATGCGAATACATTAGAAAAACATCAACGTACACCATTTCCAGAGTCACTGTGAAATATGCACAGAGACAGCAGAAATACTTTTGCCTTAGGTTGCTGTGAAGAGTCACCATGACCATAGCAACTCTTATAAAGGACAACATTTAACTGGGGCTGCTTATAGTTCAGAGGTTTAGGCCATTATTGTCATGGATACACACAAGTAGCCATGGTGCTGTAGCTGAGAGTTCTACAGCTGTATTGGCAGGAAGAGAGAGACACACAGGGCCTGGCTTGAGCATCTGAAACCTCAAAGCTTATTCCCAGTGGCACATTTCCTTTAACAAGGCCACACTCCAATAATGCTACTCCCTGTGAGCCTGTGGGAGCCCTTTTCATTCAAACAACCACAAGTTTCATAAATACCTTTGCTTCACATGACAGGTTTTGGTGTTAGGATATAGGGACAGATGTTAAGTTTCAAACCTATAATGCCTGAGGTGCCCATTTAGTATGTCAAAGCAGACCTGGCCCCCAGGTTCTCCCAGCATCCCTCAGTCCGTACCTTTTACAGGGTATGGCTGGCATATCCCTTTGTCTACCCTGAACTCTCCAACCCAGGGGCTGGCTATGCTCTCCCACACGTCTGTAATAAACTTTCTCCTCCACCTCACCTAGGAGCACTCGTGCCCTTTCCTTTTATTTATTTATTTATTTATTTTTATTTTTATTCATCAAATCGTTTGACAGAAAGGCAACGGGTCAGGTCCTGAGGCCCCTTCCACAATGGGACTCGAGGTGACCTCGGGAGGGAAAGGACGATCATTTGCAGAAAAGGGAGCGTTTCTTATAACGCGATGTACCCAGCTTTATTCGGTGAGAACAAAACCAAAAGCTACTGGGGTAAGAACAGTAAAGCGAACAGATTGGAATCGTGAACAGAAGAACTGCCGTATTTAGAAAAGCTCACAGCAGGCGCCCATACTTTTCAAACTCCTGCTGCAGTCTCGAGAGATGTCAATCACTCCTTGCCGTGTTTTTGTACAGTACTTGGTGGACAGAGAATCTGGCTGCAGTGATGAGTTGATTCTGGATCGGGCCCAGCACACGGCATCTACAGTATCATAAGCCAGATCTGCACTTCGTTACACAGACATACACCCCAGAGGGGCGTTCCTCAACCCTCACCTCTCCCAAACAGGGCCTCTGGCAATGTAAGCGGGACTTTTTTTTCTCCCCAACTGAAGCAAAGTGAGGGTACTGGCATCTACTGCCACCTAGCAGGTAAACGCATCCTACAACGCCCCTTTAACCCCCACTAAAGAATCAACTACCCTGTTAAAAGCGCAGCGTCGCGCCTGGACGGAAGGGATGATTGATTTGTGACAGGAGGGAGTAGTTTAGGTCATTGACTAACAGGCCACCATTCTTCAAATTCTTAGGCCAATCCACTACTGGCGGCAGAGAACTGGATCACCAGAAGTCCTAGAATGCAACCCAAATAGAGATGGCTTATTTACCTTTCTGTCTAAAACAACACGTCAGTCATCCTCAAAACGAGGTTTTAGGTTCTTTCTGCTGTCATCGCTGGCAGCGACCTCCTTGGGCTTTTCTGACAATGGCAAAACGAAACCCGAAGCCGTGTGGCGCCAGGGTTTCTGCGTGGGTTGTGGGTTTCTTCCCCCCTCAGCCACGAGTGGTGGGGAAAGCAAAACACTTGGGGAATGAGGTGTTTTCATAACGTCATTTGTTTAGTCTAGATGAGGAATGTTGCTTTTTCGCGACAGGAAAGCTGTGGATTCCAGAAGCTGGAACTCCGACCAGAGACTATCCTGCACCGGGGGGTCCTGCATCCCGGGAATCCACCTAGAGGGTGGCGGGAACCCCGTGGGGCGACACCGACCTCGGTGGCTCCGGGCCGGTTCTGAGTGCTCAGGAAGTCCCAGACGCGGAGGGTAGGAACGACAAGGGATGGGGAGGAGAGGGGAGGAGACGCCGGTGCGCGGGAAGCCGCAGGAAGAGGCGGGATTCCGGTCTTTTGTCTCGCGGCCAGGGCTCGGAACCCGCTGCCTTAACCTAGCCCTGCGCGCCGGGGCGGAGGCCCGCCGAGAAGCCGCGGGGCGTGGCCGGGAGGTGGGCGGGACGGGGCGAGACCACGCCCCTCTGGGAGGCTTTAAAGGCGGGCGCGCGGACCCCGGCTGGTTTTTGTATCCGCTCGAGGGTTTCCTCCGTCCCGTCCTCGCTAGCTCCACCCGCCGCGTGCTCCCGCCTCCCACTCGGGTGAGTCCTAGGCAGCCCGCCGCCCTGCCAGCGGTCCCTGTCATCTCCGCCCCTGCTCCTGGTGGTGCTCCCACCCATCCTTCTACTTCTGTCCCATTGCGGGGTCCTCTAGCACGCCTGCTGTGTGCTATGGCCATCCCTGCCCTGGGACCTCGTGTCCTTGGGGCAGGTAAATCATCCCCCGTGACCTTTAATTTCCGATCCTTTTCTCTGGGGTAGAGGCCAGCTGGGGAGTTTCTCGTGGCCTGCCATCCTTCATTTGGAAGCCTCAGGCTCCCTCCTGGGGCGATTCTCCCGTGCCTTTGGGTAGGTGGGGGTTAGAAACTCCGGTCGCGGCTCCTGTACCCGGAGTGTGTGGATGAGCAGCCCCCCCCCGACTTTTTCGGAAACTAGGTGGGTGCTCTGGGGTGGTAGACGCCTTCCCAGATCCCCGAACCCCAGTTCTTCCCCTGCGGCATAACGGGGCACCTGGCCATCGTCTTTGTTCGGTGGTCTCTGCCCACCATCACGGAATCTTAAATGTAGAAGAAACCATAGTGAAATTCCAGTTGATCATTCCTAGCTTCCCCCGGTACTTTCAACCTTTCGGGGACAAACGGGAATGCAAAACTGCTTGGTTAAGAAATGCTGCAGCCGGTCCTAGAAGTCACAACCTGGGTTCAGAGCTCAGTTCTGGTGTAGGCATTCCTGGGATGGAGGGGAATGCTCTCGAAACTTCTGCCCCCTTGGAAGCCAGGACGTTGAACTGCATTTGTTTACATGATTGCTCAAAAGTTTGACCTGTTTTGTTTGGACTGCAAACCACGTACATTTTTCTACTTTATAAATGCCTTTTAATACAGAAAGCACAACATACGGGTTGTAGTAATTATTTTAACTTGGGCACCAAAAATAGTTTAGTTATCGACTTTTGACTTTCCTAATCGGTGTTAAGTCTCTGCTTACATAAGCATCAAGAATCCAAAAAGGACAAACACAAGGTGCACGATACTTGTACCCAGCTTCTTCAAAAAAGTTAAAAGGTAGATTTCAAAAGAGTCACACAATCTCAAAGCTGCATCCGGGTGATATTTGTATTCCTATTCTCTACCATTCATTCTCTTGGAGTTGTTACTGATAATTCCATCACTTGAGATAATTCCATCTCAAGACTTTCTGTCCCCTGTATTCTTTTTATAGCCAGGTAGCCATAGAAGGGTATATCCCAGGAGTCCTTGGGATATACACTTGGAGCACCGTTTGTTTAGTTATCTTGAATATGGTTGGAGCACACTAGTTAACTGAATAAAGAAGGAAGGAGAAAACGAGGTGCAGGTGTGGGGAACCAAGAGGTATTCGTTAACAGATTTTGTCCAAAGTTCTTGCCATAAATTGTTAGCAGATCCCTCCCAGTGTTTTCAAAACTTTGGCTGACAGGGAGTGTGCAAAAGACCACACTCAAAGCAGTACTGGTTGGAGGACTGTCCTGGTGAAACTGCACCATCATGGGCTTGAGGAAAAGTGTATCCTCGTCAAAAGATAGCATAAATGTTGATATAGAGGAGGAGCACAGCAGAACATGAGATGCTAGATCCCGGCATAACCCTGCCAATAAATCGCCAACTCCTTAATGTTTGTTCTGTTACAAATTAGATGAATCACATGAAATAAAGGGAAGGAGAGGAAACAACATGGGGAGGGTAGAAACGAAGTCGGGAATGGCTTGGTGCCCTTAACAAGTTCACTGACTGTCTGGTCTCAGTTACTTCCTCTTATGAAATGGGCGAAATAGCATATTGCTAGGGGTGGGGTGCAGGGTGTGTGTGTGTGATGTGTAAATCCCAGGTGCAGCCCAGGGGTGTGTGTATATGCGTGTGTGCATCTGTGTGCTCCAGGTGTGTCTGTGTGTGCGTGTAAATCCAGTGTGCAGTTTCAGGTAGGTGTGTGTGTGTGTTGGATTCCTCGTGCCTTTAGATCACATCCTGCACTTTTCTGAAACTTGAAATAAAATGGTTCTCGGTGGAAGTTGAGAGAGAGCGTCACCTGAACCCCATCTCCTAGTCTTCCCCCTTTAGACCTTCAGAAGTTTCCTCAAGGCTCCATCTCTGCCTGGACCGACATTTGCTTGCCACTTCTTGGGTTCCGTTGGTCGGGTCACCAGGCATCCTCTCTGTGCCTTGACTTCCTCGGGATCCTGTTTTTGTGACATGGGCCTTTTTTCAGTCCTGTGAAGTATCTGGACTCTTCTCCAAATGTGTGCTTTTTTGTTTTGTGTTGTTTGTGGTCCCGGGGTTCGAACCCAGGACCTTGTGAATACCAAGCAAGGTCTCTGAAGGGGGTTATTTTTCATTTTGAGACGTGGTTTTGCAAAGTTTCCAAGGCTGACCTTGAACTTCAGATCGTCCTCCCAGAGTCTCCCTACTATCTGGGATTGCAGGTATGTGCTACAGTGCCTGGTCCAAAACGTTTTAAATTTATAAGACACAGTGTATAGGACCCAGTTAACCAGTCCTCAGATGTAGAGGAATTGTATTTCTTACATTAAAAATCAAGATCTAGAGGAGAGGGTCTCATTTGCATTCTGGGGAAGCGAGGCACAATTTTCTGATTGTTAAATTTTATTGCCCTAAGCCGTAGAGGAAGAACAAACCATGGTGTGTTGTGTGCGAATTACTCGCATTTTTTGATCCTGTGCCAACAGTACTAATTGCTTTGGATTAATAATTGAAGATCAGGCAGATTATGATACATGCAGGTGAAGGGACGTGACAGTTAACTGTAGGGAAGGTTTCCTAGTGGCTTCACTAGGAAAAAACGAAGAGAGAATCGAAGCCATGAGAGCAAATACTAACAATCTCTGCCATAGCCGTAGATGACAGTACCACTGTTTCTTTGTGGCTGGCAGTGAGCTTTGTTGGTGTTCTAAGTCAAACCGGTAACTTTGCCTTTATAGTGAACTCATAGTTAATATCTGTCAGGGTTTCCATCCATAAGATGGGAATCATGGCAAAGCCTACTTCAGTCGTGAGGATTAAATTAATAAACTATTTAACATAAATGAATATGGTAAATATTACAGGAGCCTTTGTAATTTTGTAATTACTTCTACCTGCTATGTAACCGACACTATAGTAAGGGGTTTGCATATATTGTTTACTTTCAGAGCTGCTTTATGATATAAATAAGCATGATTTTCATTTTTAAAATAAGAGAACTAGCAGATAAGGTAGAAGCAACCTTTATCATTTGCCAAATAAACAGGAATCTCGGCATCTAAATCAAGGTCTCACTCCGTGTAAAGATCATGAAGATGATGAATTGTTTGAGTGGTGGAGTATCGGGTATTCCCTGACCGCGGATTGCTCTGGCATATGTTGGGTCCAGAGATTACCAAGTTTACAGCGTAGCTGCATTTAACCATAGCGCGTGACTGGGTAAGCACTGCTCACATCCGTGTCGAGGATTTTGCCGTACTCCCGTTGAAGGCGTTTGTGGCAGTGTGGACATTATTTAAAAATGGAGAGGCCAGGTTTATTCAGGTGAAGGGAAGTTTCTTTCCGAGGTGAGATTAGACTTGGAAAGTCACAGTTTGAGTGTGCATTGACGTCACTGAATGGGTGAATTCTGGGCGGGCAGGAATAGACTCCTGTGCTTACAATATGGGAACTCAAAGACGGAGATCTCTCGGTGGTTTGAACTATCTCAACCTTTAATGTTCTTGTGTGTGGGGGGGAAGGATAAACAAAAATAAAAAGTGGGGTTGTTTTAGGGATAGCTTCAAAACCTGAGTCTGCTTTGCTACTTAGGAGTTCAGTGACCTCAGCAGTCACGCACGCTTGAACTTGGTGCCATATCCAGGCCCAGTAGTGTTTCTGAAGAAAAGGAGGCCTGAGTGGAGCTGCTGATGCTTTTCCTGGCCCTTTCCACATGCTGCCCCATTAAATCCTCCTCTCTTTCCAAATAACGGTTCAGGAAGTCGCAGCTCAGAGGTTAAAGACGTTGCTAGGATCACAGCGGTGGCAACTAGCTCTCAGACCTAAGTATTTCAAATCTTAACTTCATTCATTGCGCTGTACCAGAGTGTCAATAAGAGGTCTCGAGGTCATGTGTACCTCCGTTTCCATGACAGACATTGTTACAGTAACCTTGACTGCCCAACCTGGGCTGAACTCAATCTTCCTCAGAGAATCCACTGTCAATGGATGTGCAAGATAACACTGATTTACCAGCTCAGTGAAATTAAAACCATGCTAAAAAAAAATCTGTTTATATAGTTTATGTGTCTATGTGTGTGTGCTTAAACATGTGAGCTTGTGCCACAGACACTTTGCGGGACTGTGCTGTGCCACCAGCCCTGTTTAACTACTTTTAAAAATCATTTTATGTATATGGATATTCTGCTTGTGTGTATGTATGTATACCACAGGTGTGCCTGCTTCCCAAGGAGTCCGGAAGAAGGTGCTGGATCCCCGGAAGTGGAGTTACAAAAGGTTGTGAGCTCTCATTTGGGTGCTAGGAACTGAACCCAGGTCCTTTGGAAGAGTGCTTATAACCACCGAGTCATCTCTCCAGCCTGTGTACAAGTCTTTGCCACCAAAGAACAAGTCTCGAAGAAACAGACTCTCCCATGTAATGGTGTGTGTGTGGGGGGGTGTTTGCCCATGGTCAATAGTGTCTTTATTGCTGTCTATTTTTGAGACAAGGTCACCCCAGGCATGGAGCTCACCATTTTTTTTTTAAGGTGGACTGACTGGCTAGGAAGTCCCTAAGAGCCTAATCCTTCCACCCCTAACTTTGGGATGGCACCACCACCTTTTTATGTGGGTGCTGGAGACCTGAACTCGGGTCCTTCCTCATGCCTGTGCAGCCTACTCTTTGCTCAGTGAGCCATCTCTCTAGCCCCTAACTCTTTATCTCCAGCTCCTAAACCAACAGGTAGTATAATGGCTTAATAATGCCTTGGTTTGGTTTGGTTTGGTGCTCTGCCCAAAGTTGACGTCTCATGCCTGTGACACGGGTGCTCTGTGAGGTCCACCTTCGGCCCCCAGGATGTAGTTTTATGGAATTATATTTAGATTGTTTCCTAAAGAGCAGATACTAGCACACTTAGAAGCCGCCTCTCCCCCAGAGGAACCCACATACAGAAATGAATTCAGACGTGAGCTGGGTGAGGCGGGGAGGTCAAGCGCCCTCATAGGCAAGGGTTAGGAGGATAAAGAGAGAATGGACAGATGAGTATTTATGATGCAGTTTACACACTCCTCCCAGCCTGGTCCGACATCCCAGCTTCTTGAGAGGCTGTGTCAGGAGGACCACAGTTGAAGGCCTTCCCGAGCTAAGAGCAGGTTCCCAGCCAGCTGAAACCACTTGGTGTCTCAAAACTTGTTTAAAAAAAAAAAAAAGTGAGTATTAGGCTGGGGAATATAAGTCAGCAGTACAGCATGAGCCTAGCATGCGGAAGCCGGGGGTTCAGTTCCCAGTAACACACACAAGAGTTGAATATTGTGAAATGAAGCCAGACACCGTCCTTTGGGTGTCCACCGTGGAAACCTTGTCCTAACTGCTGTCCCTGTTTCTCAGGAGGGCAATGGCAGACGCCGTGTTGGCCACACGGTTCTGGTTCTCACATCTTGGTTACTCAGTCAGGGTTTAGTGTTGGAGGGCCAGGGTGAAGATTTGGCTTTCTTAGAAGGAGCCAGATGGAACGGGTAGCAGGTTACCAAGACACCAAGGAGCCATTCTTGGCTCCGCTGTGTTTACTAGCTGGAGCAGCAGCAAAAAGAGATCTTAAGACTGGGACGCGGTGAAGCCTAATTTCTGTTTCACAACAGCTTTCAAATACAAGCTTTGCCAACAGCCGTTGTACTAGGGCAGTAGCACTAATTGATATCCCTTAACGAGCCCCTCTTTCTCCAAATGGGGCTCAGGATGAGGCTGGTTTGTGAAAAATTTTCCCTTTGAGAGAGTAGACAGTAGCCAGGTTTCTAGGGTAACGGCGAAGTGTTTTGTGGGGATTTTAAAATCTGGATTTATGCACAGCGCCACGCCAAGACATTAGTGTTAAATCAGGTGACTTACAAACTCCCAAATGGAGGACACGTCCACTTAAACACGCAGGTTTGGCTCTTGGGTGCCAACTACAGAGCCAGCAGTGCAAGAATGCCTAGACCCACGGCGCAGATGGCTCACTGGTGAAGAACACTTGGGATTTGGTTCCCAGGACCCACAAGATGGCCCCAAACCAGCTCTCATTCCAGCTTCAGGGATCTGTTGCCCTCTTCTGGCAACTACAGGCATTGCATCCATGTGCTGCTTAGACATCTGTGAAGGCAAAACGCCCAAATATATGAAGAAAAAATAGGTCTAAAAAAAAAAACCCCACCCAAACATGATGAATGACTTGACCCATGTGGTCACTTTGGAGGTCTCAGTAGTTACCTAGAGAAGGGCAACTTCACACCAGGTGAGTCAGACATAGCCTCTGGTCATGGCTCAGAAGGGTCAGTCTCTCGGATTTAGATCGGCAGCGCTTTAGACGGAGGAGAAGCAGGAAGGGAAGGTTTCACATACGCATTTCAGTCTAATGCAATGGGTAAATTCTCATCTCTGGAAGTTAAGTGAGAACCCAAGAAGAAGACGCCAAGCCGAAAAGACCGGTGTTTGGCCTGCGCCGCAAGACGTATGGGAAGAGGGATTTCATTTGCGCCCTCGACATTCTGTAAATGAGCCCACAGGATCGGGGAAAGGCACGCGGCCCAGATTGCTCAGCGCAGACCCAGCCTGCTCTGATTAATGGCAGCTGTTGTAGAGAAGCGCAGCCAAAGGCTCAGAGGAAAAACGAAGCCTTGCCTTTCTTAAAAATATGCGCGGTGACGCCAAGAGTGACAGAAATGGAAGGTTATCATAGATTCTAGAACCTGCCAGATTCAGGCTCTGTAGGTGGGGGCTCAGACCAAACGTGTGAAGTTGAACTTCATTTCTGTAGACAGCCAATGCTGTAAGTGGGACCGTTGTTCTACTTCCTCATTTTAATGTTCAGGGATGAGGTTTGCAAGGGACGGTCGGATCAGCTAAGGGCTTCCTCGACTGTGTTGGGAGGCTGCTCCGAGGGTTTTCTTACTGATGTCGGATTTTATCTTGGCAGTATCTTGGTCGTGAGAAAAGTACCCTTTCCAGTTTATCAGACAAGCCCAGCATTGCACACACACACACACACAAAAGTCCAAACCAGCCTGTCTCCCTACGCTCTCTATTGCAGAATGAGTATACATACAAAACAGGGTCGCAGGGCAGAAAGCGCAGCTGACTCTGCTGCCCATCTGCTGTCCTGAAACTGAGTACAGAAATCCCACCAAGGCTTCCTGGTGATGCTTCAGCGTACACTAGAGAAAAGATTCTTCTAAACTCCTTACGGAATCCCGTAAGATGGGTGGGACTTTAATGTTAGACACAGCCGTATGAACAAGACCGAGATGTGGCAGAAGTGGGAACGCTAGGGATGTAGGCACAGAATATAAGGCCTGGGTATTTCCTGAGTTAGACATAGTCACACTTGGCTGCTGTGGACGCACAGGGGAAAGAGGATGGACTTAGTGGTGAATTTAAAGTCCCCGTTACCACATAGAGAAGGGGGCGTAATAACTCCTTAAGACAACTAAATCCAGACTGCTTTTCACTGGAGAGAAAGAACAACATAAATGTTCAGTTGGGTTTCTTTCTTTCTTTTTTTTTTTTTAATGTCTGAATGTTATTCAAGGACAACTTAATCTGACTTTGGTCTTGCTGGAGCTCTATTTCCTCATTGAGACCGCTCCAAAGATGGATAACAGAATCAAAGAAAGCTGGCTAGCAGGGTGAGACGAAATTGTGTGTGTTTAATATGAGGGACACACCTTGATCATAGGAGTGCCTCAACAGCCAAGCGATCACCTATACACCTGGACTGGACCTCTGTTCTCCTTAGGACTCATGAGGGAACCTCGGGCGGATGCCTCTTGTATCCATGAGCATTGCAGAACCCAAGTGGGTAACCTTCCAGACAAGAGCTCTCAGTATCACTGGTGGTACTTGAGAGGCAAGCCAATGCAGGCTGATGGAGCTCGCTCCTATTTTGTGTGTTGGGCTAATAGTCAGGCTTAAGTCTCAATCAGGGTTGAAACAGTGAAGGACGAGACACCATCAAGAGGAAAGGCCAAGTGAATGGCTTCACAACAAGCCCTTAACAGCTGTAGACCCCTGTCTGGGTGGAAGTAGCATTTGTTTTGTTGTTATTGCTTTGGTTTTTTGCAAATCGATACCTTTGGACTTAGTGGTCGCAAGTGATGTCGGTCCTGTTTTTGTGTGGAGAAGTGTTGGTCTTGCTCACTTCAAAGAACTGGGTCTGATCTCACATGGCTTGAAAATCAGATTTAACGGCTCAAATAAGTGAGGTGATCAGGAGGAGCTAGAGTACAGCCAGGTCAGGGGTTCAGAGACTACGCATGTCTCTCTTCCTCTCTATTGGCTCCTTAGGCTCTTTGTTTACCATAGCCAGCACCCCATTTTAATGGACGGTTCTGGGTTCCCCTCTCACTGAACTGGCCTGGCAAGAGGTTTGGTGTTCATACCTGGTTGAGGGTTGCCATGATGTGAGTGGTTGCTTTAGTGCAGAATGCGTGTTGTAACACAGTCCCCTCTGCGACAGTGTTGGGAGGCAGGGCCCAGCAGGAAAACCGAGGACTAAATGGATTAACACCACTATAAAAAGGTTCCGGGAGTGGGCTTCCTTTCTCGCTCTTCTGCCATGCAAGGATAGTGTCTCTGTATTGAAGACACCGTCTTAGAAACAGAGACCAGGGTCCCACAGCAGACGCAAAGCCGGCCGGCGTCTTGGACTTGAACCTTCCCGTCTTCAGAACTCCCAGAAATACATTTCTGCTTTTGACAAGTCATCCCGGCTGAATCTGTTACAGCAGCCCCAAACAGGCTAAGACCAGGAGAGCCAAGGCCACGGAAGTGAGTGCACTCAGGCTGTGTGTGGTGACGCTCTACACAGGAATCCCACTGACGTGACCTGTCTGCCTCAGTGAATGACTCTGGCATGATCCCAAGCTCCTATAGGAGACACTAGACCAAACAAAGACGCTAGGGTGTCCGGATTGTTTCTCAGCAGACACTGCACATGGCAGTGTTTTGAGAAAGTCCAGATACGTTCTGGTTGGCCAGAGCCTGTGTTTGTCTAGCTCAGCATGTAAGCCCCTTCCTCCTGCCTTGGGGCGCGGGGCTCTCATCCTTTCCTGCTATTGCGGAAGATATGTGTCTGTCCGTAAGCCTGCACTGCCATTGCTGGATCTGTTTGCCTTGCCTCAGTCTCTTGGCCCAGTTGGTGGCCTGTTATGCACCAGGAGTGGGTTTTTCTAAAACAGGAGCACTGACATTCTCAAGATGAGTTCATTGCCTGTGCACACTCCTGGCCATCATGGCAGAACACTCATTCTTTGTTTGGGTCTATTTTCCTTTGGTATCACATACCTGAAGCTGGATTACACTATCGAGGGGCTTGTTTCGGCTGACACTCATGGTGGCTGTGAAGTCTAGGGCTGGTTACCACAGAGCTACACCCTGTCCCATGTGTGGCAGAAAAGTGGTAAACAGGTGTGTGTGTTCGTATAGAGAGATGTTGTCTAACAGCCCTCTGTTGGGAGAACTAACCTGTTCCCTCTATAAGTGTAATAGTGGAACCCTCAGAAGCCAAGTGCCTACCACTAGGAACCAGTCCCTAAAGCTGACACCCTGAAATTCCAGGAGTCTGGTAGACACTGATGTCACTCTAACCATATAATCACGTTTCCAAATGCTCGCCTGAATTTTGGCTTGAACCGGTCACTTCTAACGTCTGTCACTGAAGAGGGATGTTCTGTCTACGCTACTCTGGATCGAAGTTTCGGGTGGTACTTCCAGAAGAGGGACAGGGTACCCACTGCAATGATGAATTGTAGAAATATTTAATAAAGGTCTCATTGGGAAACTGTATAGAGTTCTGGAATCACCTTAATGGCTCTATGGAATCCATCCTCTTTCGATGTTAAAGATGGAAGCTCCCCCCCCCCCCAATCAGGACTTCCTTGTGTTCTAATTAGGTTTATGTTTGTAAGGAAATGTCAGCTTTTGTAACCAGCCATTTCCTAGAGAGGGAAGCAACACACCCAGAAACTTAGCAGCAGGCAAAGGGCTCTAAATACCTTTCACAGAAGGGAAAGCCAAGAAAAGGGGTGGGGGTTGGGAAAGGGATTGTTTCAGTGCACTGGTAGACAGCAGGCTGACTTGGTGCACTGGCTCAGACAGCTGGGAAGTCGGGCCATTAGCGCTGTCCCAGGAGGCCACTTTGTTAAGGGGGATTAGAGACGTTGCCTGTAATTCATAGGCAGTCCGGGATTAACCTTCTATTTCCCATCACAGCAGAGCATGTTCATAGATTGTCCCCACATACTTCCAGCCTCTGCTGAGGGAGGGACTTGGTCGCATTTTCTGCCAGGGTGGGAAAACCAAGTGTTGGCTGGACTAGGGGACTTTGGGGTCAGTGAAGCGCACCACATCTTCCTTGGCAGCCATCCGCGGGACTCCACGCTTGCGGTTGTCCTAGCCACAGTCGGCGATGCGAGCTGTCATTGGATGAACGCTAGCAGGCGCATAGAAGCATGTTCATCGCTTATGGACTTTACATGTAAAGAACTTAATGTCTTTACACTGAACTAAACGTGTATGTAGCAGATGACTCTAAGATTTCCAGCTGAGTTTTTAAAGGGTTCATTAAGAAGTGGGCGTGGGGAGGGGCAGTGTCTGCCCCCCCCCCCGGCCCCCCCCGGGGGGGGCTTAATTCCTGTGGATTCTTGCGGCTTATTCTGCGTTCTACTTTGGTGACCTGACTCTTCCACTGAATGCAAGTCCTTTGTCTCCTAGAAAAGAGAGGCTGCCTGGGCCCGTTTCCTAATGAGAGCTATAATTTGGGAGAGATGGGGCTATGCTGGAAGGAGGCAGACCTTTGAAATACGTGGTTTATGAAGGAGCACGACCTACGCGGTCTCCTGGCTTAAACAGCCCGTCGGGAAACTTGTGAGACAAGCGCAGGGCATCCTAACGCATCCTTTGTTCCGCAGAATGCCTGTCTGGGGCGGTGGAAATAAGTGCGGGGCCTGCGCGAGGACCGTGTACCACGCCGAAGAGGTGCAATGCGATGGGCGGAGCTTCCACCGCTGCTGCTTTCTGTGTAGTGAGTATGGTCCCCCTCCGTCTTTACAAAGGCCGCGTCTAAAAAGCTCCGGTTTACCTTTGGAGGGGAATAACCCTCGCTAAGAGTGATACTTTAGAGTGGCCTGTGGTTTTTACGTTCTAGTCTTAGGACACCGAGTGCCCCGCCCTCTCTTCCGGCCCCTTGGCCTCTGCAGTTGTTACCTGTGTCCCTGCTTCAGTGAGGACCTGGTGGCAGCTGGGCAGTGGGGCGGCTACGGAAGTTTCTGGCACACTGTGTGTTTGGCTTGGTTTTGATAAGTAAGTTGATCTTTCCCCATTTCTCTTCCTAGCTGGGTTCCTCTCTGACATGTTCTTAGCACACCAGAGGCTTCGAGCTGTTTCTGCGGAAGCTCACATTTGACCTTCTATGGTATTGTTAGTTACTTGTGGTTACTGGTACCCTTCATTTGGGAGAAGAGTGTAGGTCACCAAGTGTCCCTCTGGGCATGATGGGAATTATCATTGTTTGTTAGGTGCGTGGTAGGAAGTATGACGCACAACAACATATATCTGTGTGTTCTGAAGAGTAAACACCCCATAATAAGAGAATCAGGAAGAGAGAAGCCCGCTTCCAAGCGGCAGCCTCATGGCTTGAGAAAGCCTCCTCCCCATGAGTCAAATGGTGGGAGTTTCCTTAAGGAGTTTCCTTAATGAAGAACTTCCATGTGTGCGGAGACCTGCCTTGTCTGCAGTGTTACCCCGTGGAGAGAACTGTACGGTAAACACAGTTTAACATACACAGTCCACATCTTAAGCATGAATCTACTGGTCCAGACGTGGTAGCACAGACTTTTAAACCCAGCAGTCAGGGGCAGACATGGGCAGATCTCTGAGCAAGTTCCAAGGACACATTGAGACCATGCCTCCAAAAGCTGCTTGCGCTAATTAAGATTTAAACTTTAGGGAAACGCTTTCGAATGTGGCTTGTCTTGCCTCTATGGATGCCAGCATTCAAGCTGTCTGGACCAATGTATACACAGCATGACTGCTTCCCAGAAAAAACAAAAACCTAACAGAACTGTGCTTGCAAAAAGGAGAATGATTACACATGCCTGTTTTTTTGTGACTTCATAATGGCTGTTCCTCAGATTTGGTTGAACTGTTTCTTTTCCGAGGCCATTCTGTGATTTCTTTTTAAAGGGAATCTGTATTTCAACAGGCATGGAGCTAAGCAAAATGTTGGAACTCTAAGAAGCAAAGACTTTAGAAACCGGTCTCATTTTTGGGTTAAGCCCCGATAACATCAGTGTTTAGTTGCTGTCTGTCAGGTTTTTCGCTGGCTAGCTTTACTCTTTCCTAATACTCAGCTGACGAAACCTTCCAGGGTAGCTCTGGGTCACCCGCAGCTCTGTGAGGATTCCCTGCAGAGCCGAGGGCTGAGGCCGACAACAGCACATCGAGGTTTTGAACCTGTGCTGGGGTAACGTTAACATGCACGGGCGTTTTTCCTGTTTCCCAGGCAAGTGCTCTATCCGTGAGCGATATCCCCAGCCCTAACATACATGTTTTTGAGAACAGGTTTTGTATGAACTTATGCTGTGTTAAGGCTTAAAGGCTGGAGGTTAAGATCTTCTAAGCCATTACATTTTAGCATTGAGCCTGAAGTCCATACTAACGGCCACTTATTCTTCTAGAGGGCACTTAGTCTAAGATATTAGAAGCCCTGGCAAAGCAGCCAGCCAGCTGTTCTGCTTGTCTCCCGTCCTCCCCTCCTTTTTAAGGGGGTAAAATTCCTCTCTATTCCACTAAGCTTTGGTTTCCAGCTGCCTGACTATGCCACCAGTGAGTTCCCGCACAAGGTTTTTTTTTTCTCTTCCTTCCCAAGCTGATTTGAAGTTTTAGAAAGTGAACTAATGTCTGCATAAAACATGATGACATTTGGCAGTTTTATGAAGTGGGGTACGTAGAAATGTCTTGTGGTAAGACATCCATCAAGAAAGAATGCATTCTCCTTTGAGACAGGGAAAACAAATGCCGGCTTCAAACCGCTTGATAAACCACTTGATGAGTCTCAGACCGCTCATCCCTGCCAGGGAAGCTGGAAGAATGAAGTTTCTTTTCTTTTCTTTTCTTTTTTTTCTCATTCTAGACTACAGATGAAATCTAGAATTTTGGATTTAAATCTGCATCTGGAATGTGCTTTTAGGAGAGGGGGGCGGCAGAGGCAACTCCGAGGCACTCACTGCTCTTGTTCTTTATCGGGTCGTGAGGCAAACATTTGGTTATGACAAGGCAGAAAGAATGGGTGCTAAAGGTTGAGAGGAAGGTTTGCTCTCAACAGGCGGGTTCTGTGCAGAATTTCAGCATCAGAAGTTCTGACATTCTTGTGAAGCAGGTGTCATACATACCACAAAGGAAGGCTACTGAATCTGTAGGTGAAGGGGCTGCTGAACCTTTGGGAAACCATAGGATAAACTGTAGGAGGGAGACAGCCTTTGCCATTTGGACACACCCACTGTTTTAAGATATATGTTATACATATATATATATATGTATAATACACACTATGTATTATACATACACACACGTGCACACACATATCGTTAAATAGTGGTTAAAACCTAACTTCCCCCCCTTAGTGGTTTGCAGGAAAAATCTAGACAGCACAACGGTGGCGATTCACGATGACGAGATCTACTGCAAATCCTGCTATGGAAAAAAGTATGGCCCAAAAGGCTATGGTTATGGCCAGGGCGCTGGCACGCTCAACATGGACCGCGGCGAGAGGCTGGGCATCAAGCCAGAGAGGTAAGAGAAAGCTTGCTATTGTCTTAAAAGTGGGTAGAACAATTGCTATTGCTTGGGTGCCAGGAGCCTGGGAGTGTCTACATATTTAGCTTAACCTAAGCAAGCAAGATGTACTATAACCTCTACTAAACGCTAATGTAAACTCTGACATTCTAACATCAAGATAGTGACAGTTTTGTACTTAAAGTCAGTGCGTATCGCAGGGACTTCTAGCAGTGGTTTTATCAGGAAAACGTAAGTCTCAAGGAAAGTGACTTAAATTAACATTCCATTAGCACTCTGCAGATCAAATATCATGAAATAAGTGTCTGAATAAAGAGACGGTTCTCGTATGCAATTAAGCGGCCCATGGAAAGTCCTTAGTCAACTCTTTCCTCAGGAAGTTACTGTCCTTAACTTAAAAACTGAAACAACTTCCTGCTTCATTTCATGCTGGGTAATTTCATGTGGAATTGCCTCTCCCTGTTCCCTTCCGTTGCTCTTTGCCTGATTGGGGACTAGGTCTCCAGTATGGTCCAGGAACCGCCACTACAGCCCCTGCAGGCAATGTTAAAATGTGCTGTACTTTTTACACTCGCCTTTTAAGCACATTCCTGATTCCTAAGGTTCAATTTCAAATTTTTCTTTTCAAGATACATGCTCCCTCTAACCCTCCCCGTCAGTGAAAACTAAATCCATCCATGACTCCCAAAGTCAGTATTTGTGCCCTGATCAGAAAAGCACGCTGACGCAAGAAGCTGCTCTTCCTGCTGTTTCTCTTCCTTTCCAGCAGCGAGCAAACTGCGCATGCCCAAAGTCTCGCTCTACTCCTGCCTCTTCTGTCTTGGCGGGTCCACGTTCTGCTCTTCCTTAAGGATTTCCTTTCCCAGAAGCCTCTCTTAATGACACAACACCCTTGGTTTGCCTTTTAATACACAGATTAAAGAGCTACACAGGGGTCTCCTTGAGAGATAGCACTGTAAGGCAGAACACTATCATTAAGGCAGCGTTTTCAGGCCGGGTTTACGACTTAATTATTTTAGTCCACTAGCAAGTAAATAGCATCCGAGCCCCCCCCCCCTTTTATTTGTAATATGAAGTATCCACACCCTGTGAAGTTCTTAAAAGCCCAGAAGGAGTTGATCTGTGTAAAGTTCTTTTCTTTAGGCAGGATGGAGAGCAAGGTTTCTCTGTGTAGCCCTGGCTGTCCTGGAACTAACTGTAGACCAGGCTGGCCTCGAACTCAGAGATCCACCTGCCTCTGCCTCCTCAGTGCTGGGATTAAAGGCTTCTACCACCACCACCTGACCTGTATAAACTTCTTAATGATATATTTGTAAATTTTTTTCTTGGGACTCTAATCTTCAAGTGTTAGATGCCATTTTTAGTAAGTTTTTAAGGATCACCTTTTTTAAAAAGTAACTATCAGTAGGCTGTGGAAATGTTTTGAATATACACCATTAGGTACAACTGAAGAACCATACTGTGGATTCATACTTTGACACACACACAATTAAAGATTGCCATATATATGAAACAATTCATGTAGAAAACTCGTAAGTGACTCAAAAACAGAGTGTAGACCATCCTGCCGCAAGAAAATGTAAAAAGCAAAACAGAGTAGCAGGGAAATTTCCAGAAGAATTTCTTTCCCATGAAGAAAATAGCTGAGATATACTGAGCAAATATCTGTAAAATACGCCTTCCTTTCCCAGTTATGAATGACTTCGGGCAGCCAGTGCGTTTGCAGGTATTTTTAACTCCAGCCAAGCACAAAGCTAGCAATGATCGGGTGGATGACTGGGGGAAAGAAAAACTGTTTAGACAAAGGCGGCATTGCGTAAATTCTGTTCACCCCCAGGGAAAGATACTTAAGTTCTGGGTTAGGCTTGCCTTTGGCTAGTACCAATGAATCCCTACACAGGCTAAATTCGTCCAGCTGTGAGCACCTGGGCTATTACGTCTTCCTTCTGCCTGCTGTGCTGCGGCACCCTGCAGGCTTCTGACACTGCTAGGGGCTAGTGCTCCTCCTAAGCTTATGAGGACGTTTGGGGAAACCTGGCCTCTTTCTTTTTCCATTTCCTCAAGTGCTCAGCCGCACAGGCCTACAACAAATCCAAACACTTCTAAATTTGCCCAGAAATATGGAGGTGCTGAGAAGTGTTCCAGGTGTGGGGATTCTGTCTACGCTGCCGAGAAGATAATTGGAGCTGGAAAGGTAAGCTGCCACTTCTAGCTGGCAACGGTAGGCCCCTCACCCCAACCCCATCCCTACTTCCCCCCACCCCTACCCTCCTGCATTCTTACCTCCCCCCCCCCACCTGTCTCCGTTTCACACTTAGGCAATGTGTTCTGGCTTAAGATTAAGCTTCTCCAACTGAATTTACACCGGAATCACTAATTTATGGACGCGATAGCCATGCTTAACCGTCGTGTTTAAAGAAACTCTTTTTCATCATTTCTCTATTTTAAAAGGCCCAACTGTGACCACCCGGCTCTGTACAGGTTCGGAAGTGCGATCAGGGCCAGGCCATTGGATGCTCAGTAGATACCTGGCCCTGGAAAAATACCACTTAGCTCCTTCGAGCTGCTAGGGTTTCAGTCAGGAAGGTACTAACTTCAAAGCTGCAGACTGGGTTTGCAGCAAGGCTAGAGCCTGCTCGCTGGCAAACAGCCCTTTGTGCTGCCCAGGAGGGTCAGGTCTAGCACGGGGAACTTGCTTGTGGGTTGATGTTCCCCAGCCATTTGCTGCATTAATCAGACCAAAGGAAACAGGCCTCTTGGATGTCCTAACACATCTGTCTCTTCCAGCCCTGGCACAAAAACTGCTTCCGATGTGCCAAGTGTGGGAAGAGTCTCGAATCCACAACTCTGACTGAGAAAGAAGGTGAAATCTATTGTAAAGGTAAAATTCCTTTGTTTCAGCTCTTCCTGGGTGTCGCACAACCTTCTAGGTTAATGAGACATCTGATATAAAATGAGAGAGAGTGTAGTGTCACGATGCAAGAGGTGTATGTGGCGCTGACCAGACCCTCCCAGTCCTGTGTGTAACTCCCCCAGGGCTAGGAATCTGGCCCAACAGTAAAGTGCTGAAGTAGCGCGTTCCCAAGGCTGAGCCCGGTTGGCAGCACTGCCTCCCCAACTGTCTTTTGACTTCCTGCTTTAAACCAAGCATACGAGCGTGTGAAGGTAACAGACATTTAACTTAGCTGGGCTTGATTGTAACTGCTGTGGGAATTCCTGGCCTTGCTGCACACAAGGGTGCTTGTAACAAGCACACTTTGTATCTTGAGCTGACTTCTGACAGAGTCTACAGTTTGCTTTGAAATGTATGGAATTTGTGGTAAGCAATGGCAGCAACCGTTAATGACCTCTCGACTACTCTCCCTCTCCTTTGTAGGGTGCTATGCAAAGAACTTTGGGCCCAAGGGATTTGGCTATGGTCAAGGAGCAGGGGCCCTTGTTCATGCTCAGTGATGGTGTAAACCCAGAACGAAGCACCGCGCACACCAACTCGTCACTACCAAACACAGATGACTTTATGGCACTCACTACTGTGAAACTCCACCAGCATGCGGCACTGTGCGGCCACCCCTCTCCCTGCACAGGCAGGCTGGACCCGGCAGCAGCGCTGATTCACTAGCATTTAAGAGCATTTCTTTTACGTTTGAAATAAAGTTTCGGCTTGATTTGTGTGCCTTTCTGAGTAAACCTTCTGGAAGAGTTGTGATTTCAGTGGGAAATCATTTGGTTCCTTCCTCTGGTGAAAAGTGCCGTGTGGATACAAAACCATCAACGTGTTGAATAGACAACTTAAGCACTAGGCTGACACCTGCACTGTGCAAGCTGAAAAAAGGTTTTAAAAATCATTTTTATTTCTGAGAATAATTGGTTGGGAGTAACTTGGGGTAGGAGTGGGCTATGCCCTTTTGAAGGTGTGACCACTAGCAGGTTTCCATGCTCGACACCCATACACAGGGGCAGATCTTTTTATCTGTCAAGATGTCTTGACTCCTGGTTGCCAGGCACCACCCTCTCAGCTCCTCAGAGCCAGCTGTCGGCACTGCAGCTTCTCTTCCTTCTGCCCCATTATAGGCTGCTGGTCGCTACTCTTTTTTTGTTGAAGCCGTTCCCCAAAGCGTAGGTGGAAACCGTCTACATTAGTATCACCTGGGTGTTCACCGAGGCCTAGGGAGCTGGCTCAGTCAGTGTGTAAGCACAAGCATGCTTGGGTCCCCAGCACCCACTGCTGGTGAAGCTGTTGCAGTAGTACACGTCTGTAACCTGGGGTTGGTGGGAGGGGTCCCTGAGCTCACGGCCCAGCTAGCCCAGCTGAACTGATGAGCTCCAGGTTCATCTGCGATCAAAGAAAACATCCTATATCACCCTCTGGCCTCCATAAGTCCCACTGCCCTTAGGACAAGGCTGCGCATGTGGGGGAGCAGGGTCTCCATTCCCCCCACAGGAAGGGCTGTAAACAAGGCATAGCGGGGCTTTAGCTAATGAACTTTACACAGACGGCTAGTACTAAACTGAGCAGTGGCCTGGCCTTGCCTAACAAATTTTAAAATCAAGACCAAAAAAGACAAACTTTTCCACATAACCAATTCCATAACAAAGCTCAAAACGTTTGTAATACAAAAGTCTAGCAGCAATATAAAAGTTCCTAGGCATGAAAGAAGGTGGGAACCCACTGAAAACACCATCAGTAACGAGGATGGGACCACCCAGTCACCAAAGCCAGCAGACAGCTGAGAAGAAAAAACCAGGAACACATATATTCTCAAAGTGTAGAGAAAAGAATAATTAAACTTCCAAATCAGACATTACAGCAATAAACTACAAAGTACAAGATGAAAATACCGATTAATAGTAATGGAAGGTTAGACCCTGCAGGAAAAATTATCAGCTAGTGATGGAAATTATGTAAACAGAGAAAAGCATTTAAACAGCCGTGGAAGTTGGTGCCCTATAAACAGGACCTGCTACCCTGTTACCCCAGTGAGTAGCAGGCACTGCCTAACTGAAATATCTTCAGAAGGGGAAACAGAAAAATACTTGAAGAATGACTAAGAAATTTCCAAATTCGGTAAAACTAAATTGACAGAACCAAGGCAGCTGCAAATTTGGTAAAACTAAATCTAAATATCTAAGCCACAATGAACCTTTTTGATGATATAAATACAAATAATTACCAAAATGTCATCTATTAAAACTTCATCGAGCAAAGTGTGGTGATTTAAAATCCCTGCTACCTGGGAAACAGAGGCAGGTGGATTCCAAGTTCCAGCCTGGGCAACCAAGTAAAAGATTCACATCTAGTCATCAGTCAAGAGAAACTAAGCGAGCCTGGCTTCCTGGAGTGTGGGACTAGCCCAACACTGGTGCTTTACTCGCAACTACACATCTTCTATTTTAAAGTTACAAATATATTTAACAAACATGTAAGCACTTTGCAAATGAAGCTAAGGGCGATTTTCTAACAAGCCTTGACCCAGGATAGCTCAGATTCCTTAGATAACTAACCTGAACCAGGCTCCCCATCACAGAACAGGCTTCCCACAGCAAGGGCAATGAAGCAATGAAGAGGGCACTTGCCATGGAGTGGAGTGCAAATCACTGTCCCTCGAGCACTTCTGTTCCATATCACAAACTATGACGTGAAACTACTACTGAGTCCAGCCGCTGAGACTGCAGGAAAACACACGAATGATGGGCAAGAGTCTCACAATTTTGCCTTTTAAATTTTCTGTCATGCCTAGCACCTGAAGTGACCAGAATCAAAGTTTCATAAGTATCATTTTGCAACATTTTATTTTAAGGCTTTAGACATACTTATAATCAAAATCCAGATTCATACATTTCCCAAGGTCCTCATTAACTCCAGAATTCAAAATATACTAAGAAAAAAAGTCTCCTTTTGAGAAACGAACACACACACACACACACACAGGGAGTTTAGAATACCACCAGTTTTACTCACTTATGTAAATTCCCACAAAATCCTGCAGCACTCGACTCCAATCTGATCATGATAGAAATATAGAATATTTTCATATCAGTTTCATCGCTTTCTTCGAAGTAAATTGATCAAACACCACATTTAAGAGTCAATATTTATTTTGATTAATATTTTACAAAATTTTGACAGGTTTAATTTATGTAAGGAGGACTAATTTATTAAACACTTTACAAGTTTTTCTTTCCACAGAGTAACACAGTAAGTAGCAAAATAATACTTGGCACAGTTATAAATAAAGAAAATATAAAATAAAAACATTCATAGCTTAAGTAAGATGCGTTTTTATGCCTAGTATTTAAAATAAACTACAAACAACAAAAATATGGATGAAAAAACTCCAAAGAATTCACGTCCAGAGCTGAGAACCCAGCAGAGCAGTAAGTGCTGCCCCGGAGGGCCACGTCCACACAGCCTGAGCGCGCGAGCAGGTTAAACTGTTGCACACAGCCACACAGTAAGGAACGAGCAGATGCACGGATGCCTCCAGACCATCTGACAATGCTGGTGCAGACGTCATGAAGACCATGAAATGGTTAGTACTAAAAGCATCTCCTTGTAAATATTTCCCACGTAATTACACATCTACAGAGTTTGTCTGCTTTACTGAGAAGCATCTCTTCTACACGGAAAGAATATTGTACCACAAAGAAAACATGGTAACAACATTCATATTCAAACAGAACCACCATAGTCTTTAACTGTTGATAAAAATGTATCTGATAAAAATTGCAACTGAGTCTTCATGTGAAGTGACTCGAAATACAAAATTAAAACAAATCCTAGCATTTTATAAATAACCTTTGAATTTAAAAATTACCTAAATTTCCCCCCATTATTAGCCAAAACTAGCAGAGACATTTGTACAGCTAACCAGTTTTTTTACATTCTATGACAAAATGGTACAATGCTATTACCACCCCACACCCATCTCTTCCCTTTTCAAAAATAAAGTACATATGCCAATTCTAATATTAAAACCCTTAAGTACAATAAGGGTCATTTTGGGTGGGGTGACTTATGGTCAAAGAAATTACTATAAAAACGGTAGTACTTGGAAATACTGCACATCAACTATATACATCTTCACTGCTCCTCTTACTAAGGCAAGGGGCGGGTATACCACTAGATTGCTTTAATACCTGTAGCCAGTATTTTACAGGGAATACTAATTTTACCTAGCACTGGACATGCAGTGAACTTGCAGGGTAGAGTGCCTATTAACAGTAATATTGAACATCACTAGAAGCTCATTAATATCTCCCTTTTCTTTTTGGTTGGACAAAATGAAATGAGCAGCTTTAAAAACACTAATACATATCGACACAACGAGAAAACTATTTGATAAATTATTTATATACACATACACATTCTTTACACTGGTCTAGGATCTGTCTCAGTCTGCCCCCGCCCCATCCCCTCCCACAGGTTGCTCGAACCACAGTTTGCTACAGCATTTAAGAGGACTAAACCCAGTCTCACTGTAAACAATGCCATGGAAGCAGTGACAGTCACTCAGGAGGGTATGGAAATGCTGCAGCAGAACTTGATCAGTGCATCACATTCAACAGTAGACTCCAAGACTGTTTCAGAAAGCGTTACAAACTTTAAAACATATTCAATATTGGAAAAATTAAAACAACCCTGGGGCTTAAATTCTACTCTCTGATCGGTCATTAAAGAAAAGAATGTCCCGTTAGCTTCTCACTAATTCACATGTGCTATGTACAGAGATCATGCTCCATCTTTAGCTGAGACTCCATTATTTTGTCTACAATTTATTTTTCAGCTTAGAATTGAAAAAGAAGCATATCCATTTATCTCAATTAATATGAATTTTGCATTAGCTTGTTTTGAACTTGTTGAAAATCCACCTCAACTTTTTAAAAAATTGGGCTGTTTGCACATGAAATTAAATCCTAATTTATGCTTGACTGGACAGCATCTGCGAGTACACATTCTATGCAGTGTAACATGCACTTAGTAGGGCTGTAAATGTCAACAAAATATTATGACTTAGTATACTCATGCAAGTGCTTTATTATCAGACCGTGAGACCTCAAAGCAAGGTTTCTAGAAATTATTTCACTGAACTAGAAGAGACCAGCAGTGCGACAGCTGGTGTAACAGAACAGCGAGCACATTTCCGTGAACATTATTTCCCTGTGCCTTTGAGAACACAGTACAGTAGATCTTTAATAAAACCACATGATTTTCATCACAGTATTTACATGTACATCTAAAATGTACATAATACTAGTCATCAATTTATGACAATTCTCCTGGAATAGATACTCTTAAATACTGCATAATACAATTTAGCCTCATAACACCAATTTTGCTTCCGTTATAACAACATGTACTCTCGGTATGCCATCTCTAGTAACAGAGTAAGTTCACTTTTTCATGACAAATGTTATGAGAACAAAACCAAAAAGTTGAGTATGTTATGAATTCCTACATTAAGAACCATGAAAATCATTTTTATGATCTTTATTCTTCCTAAAAGTGGCAGTGTGTTCTGTCCATGTTTGCTTTCGTTAGTAAAAGTATTGAAAAAAAGACCATAAAATTCACTGTTAGCCCTACATATAGCATGCTATTTGTTCCAATGATGTGGATTTGAGTGAGAGAGAGACACGGACAGACACAATCTTCAGGCACCACTCAGCAATATTGTTTCATAGGATAAAGACACTGCTACACAAGCTGGTACCCAGATCCTGATATTTGGTCATATTCTATAGTATACTGCCTGGTCCAGTCCACGATAACAGGACGAAAGAGGCCACAGCATCGAAATTCAAAGAAGTCTATAATATTCCTTACACATCCATGGCTAAAATCAGACCCCAAAAGAAAGGAGAATTCAGTTAGTACGAATGACTTAATATAATTTTTCATGTTAACATTTTCTCCTAAGCTTAAAATAGACAGGTGCTCATGTTTCTCCTCAGCTCTACCAGTATTTATCTTATTTTTGCTAATTTAAAACATTATACAATTGTACTTTAAAGTGACTCAACTACTTCACTCCAATGCCCTACATACTACTTGCTTCTAAAACATGTACACATGGACACACACACACCAGCAAAAACAAACAAAACCATACACTTCCTTGATTACTGGCCCTTTGCCAATAAATCGAACTACGTCCAAAATTGGGAAAAGAAGTAAAGGCAAAATTAATTATACACAGTATGAATTTGACAATGGACTTTAATAAAAGTAACAATGTATAAAGAAAGTCAGGGCGAGCTTGGGGGCTTTCCGTCTTCAGTAGCACTTAGAAAGGCAGTTCATTTACACCTCACAGGTAATACCTGTATCTCTCATAAGAGGCTGAATTTTTTTTTTTGATTTATTATGTATACAGTGTTCTGCCTGCATGCCAGAAGGCACCAGATCTCATTATAATAAACCATGTGGTTGCTGGAAACTGACTCAGGGCCTCTGGAAGAATAGTCAATGCTCTTAACCTCTGAGCCATCTCTCCAGCCCGAGTTTTCATTTATGTAAAAGTTAGTTTCCCTTCCAGAAGTATACAATAACTAATCATACCAGAGAAGCTTGAGGGTCAGTAATAGCTTACACAAAATGCAGCTTTAAATAGTTCATGAAATTAGGGCACTACTACTTCTAAGCTCAGGTGAGAGGTTAAAATTTTATAGTATATATATTAAGGTAATAAAATAAATTATTATATTTATAAATATAAATGTATACTCAGTTAATGTGACAGACTCTAGGTCATGGTGTTATGATGAACTAACGCCACTTCAACAAGAACCTTACCTTCAGTAATAATGAAATCTAGTCTAAGAAACGCCCTACTTCAGATGCTGCTCTACAGAAAACACTTCCCTTTGATGAGGTCACTAAACATGACTGAGCTTGTGTTCTAACAAAACATGCAACAGAGGACAATATTGTGTTTATAAATATATACATACTTGAATGGGCTTTCAATAGATGTCGTTGTGACTTTAAAGTGCTTGTATCTCCTGGCATTCATTCTTTCATTTGTAGTAATACCTAAACATGTTATCTAGGAAGAAAGAAAAAGCAGTCTGTTATCCTTTGAATTTTTAATATAAACAAAATTCTCAAGAGGTCTAACACAGAATAAAAAGACACAATCTGTGCTTGGTTTTTCATAGAAGATCATCAAGCCAGTTCACACAATATCACTGCAATTGTGAAAAGTAGCCAATTAAATATGAAAAGGTTAACTGGGCAGTGGCAGCATATGCCTTTAATCCCAGCACTTGGGGAAACAGAGGCAGGCAGACCTCTGTGAGTTCAAGGCCTGTCTGGTCTATAGAGCCAGTTCTAGGATACACAGAGAAACCCTGTCCTGAAAAACCAAAAAAAAAAAAACCAAAAAAAAAAAAAAACACACACACACACACAGAGAAAGAAAAAAAAAGTTACTGAACACTGAACACTGCACATATACCAACAGACACTATGAACACAATTTCAGAGTTTCATTTAAAATGAGTGGCGAGTAGCATATGCCTGTAATACTAACACTCAAAAGCTGAGGCAGGAAGATCCCAAAAACCAAAGAGAGGAGATTCCTTAAAGAGTTGAATAAATACTAGTATTTGTACATAATAAAACAGTGTCGTTAAAATGAAAATTAATAGTATCACAATGCAAGCTCACACATGTCCAAATGCCAAGTATTCTAAAAGTAGAATACTTTTAGAGGGAGAAAGAAAAAAGAAAAAAAAAAAAGGCAAACTGATCTTGAACAAGCCAGAGTGTCTAGAAAGAGAAATTTCACAAGTTTTATAGTGAACATACTAAAGAAAAAAGTACTTGCACATACCTGGTACATCTGACACATGAGTAACACGGCCACCCACATGAAATGAAACACACTATTCAGAAACATCCAGAACATCCAAGGGGAGCATGTGGCAATCTGAGTAATGTATGTCCAAAACCCATCCTTGGTGTACGTGGTCTCACAGTGAAGGCCCCAGTCTAAACTCAGGAGAGAGGTGACACAATTACTCTTCTGCTCACCTCAGATGTTATGGTGACACCACTAAGGAACAGGATCTAACCATCTAGATTTAATTCATGACAGAATAGCAAATTAGTAATTCTATAACACATCAAATTAGTAATTCTATAACACATCAAAAAAATTATCAGAGCAAAAACTAGGAAAAACAGCTGCCAAACTTAAGAAGAACGTCCTGCCTGATAAGAATAACAGCGTTATTCCCAGCGCTGGAGAGAACGTTGCCTTTAGACAAGATCCATGAGCTGGTTTTGGTGAATGGGGCACAGGAGTCATGACCGGCACCTCAGTAAGGTGGGATGCCTAGCACAAAATCTGGGACCAAGAATTATTAATAGAAATAACGACCCAGGTTGGTAGGACAGTGTTCTCCGGTACGTATGTTGATATGGATACTAGGTGAGTTCTTGGACCAAATCTTTTCCTTCATCTCTATTTGGGGATTTTGTTTATTCTATCATTTTATTTATTGCTATTTCTGTAGGTGGCAAGTCTTTCTCAGATTGATTTTTAAACCAGGAAAAGCATCTCTCCGCTAGACCTGACATGTAAAGAAGCTCAGAAACCAGCATTTTATCTAATCTCGAAAAGCACTAAGTCTAGATAAAATGAGTGACAACTGATCTTTACAAAGTAACTCCTGATATCTGCTAACACAGTAATAATTTATACTATACTTTTCAAAGTATTTCAAGTTTATGCAAATTGATTTGTAAGTTTGCTTTCTCAACCGTTGAATGGGAAAGAAGAGCTACCACCACCATGGGATCCACCGTGGCTAGTAAACCAACAAGGGACATTCACACTAAAAGGCAGCTCGCTGAGCACTGTTTGCTTGTACTAGACACTGGACACATTTTCCTTCTTTTGTTATTAATTGTTAATACAATAAATGTAATCTAAGTACACAAACATTTGTGTTTTAGGAAGGCAGAAACTATGTGTACTCACAAGAAATACAACCATAGATCATCCAGCAGATCATAAACAGCAAGAAGAACAGGTACCCCATAAAGTATCTATGGTTGCCTGCACCTAAAACACACAGAAGCAATTTATTCTAGTTAAGAAAAGACAACTGGTAACACACCTTTACCGGGTACGCTAAGAAAGGTACAATACAACGTGGACAATTAACCACATACATATATTACTTATTCTGTAAAACGGTTTCCAAGAAACTTGTTTTAATAAAACTTTTAAAATAAGAATGCTTTGCAGTCACACTCACATGATGAGAGTATTGATCTCATTCTGAAGGCAAGGGAATCATCATATGTAACACAGAACCTAGTTATGGCTCTCAGTCCTACTCCTACGGTGTGAGGTCCTAATACACCTGGTCCATCTCCCTTTATAACCCTTACAATCAAGATTTTTTCTTCAAGAGTCATGCAGTCTTTGTGACCATCTCTTTTCTATCAGCCCTTCAGTCTCCAAGGCCACCTTCTGATCACTGACTCAGTCCTCTCAGACTGCACCAGTAGCATGAAGTGTGGAATTCCTCTCTGCCTCTGCACGTGCCTTCTCAGATGTTACTATTGCCTTACTTTCTCCAGCTCAATGCTTAAAGTGTTACCTCCCTCGTCAGATGAGTTTCATCGTCCCTCAGTGGGAAAGAAGACAGCGTTTGCACCATAAAGAATGGACAGGGAGACAGTTAAGACTATTCCCGAAGGATTTTTGCACACGCACACACACACACACTATACACATACATGTATCTCAATGAGTTACTATATAGACAGCCAAAAGTTAATTTAGGAAGTGTGTGGGATGTAAGAATATCTAGGATGCTGGAGAGATGGCTCAGTGGTTTGAGAGCACTGGCTGCTCTTCCAGAGGATCAGGGTTCAATTCCTAGCACCCACACAGCAGCTCACAACTGCCTGTAACTCCAGTTTCAGGTGATCCAGCATCCTCGCGCAGACATACATGCATACACCAGTGCATATAATGAAAATAAATAAATTTAAAAATGTTTTAAAAAAATAACTATATTTAAATACTGTATTTCATTAGTCACCTAAAGTAACTTAAATTAACAAGTTACTTAGAGATTGCTAACACAACTTACCTACACAGTTACCCACCCACGGGCAGTGATGATCAAATTTTGCTATGCAGCGGTTGCACACACCACAGTGTTTGGACCTCACTGGCTTCCGAATCTGTTAAGAGACATATTAAAAGTACTATGAAGAACACTGCATTTAAAAAAAAAAAAAAAGCTGGCGCATGACTTTAATCCCAGCATTGAGGAGGCAGAGGCAAGCGGATCTTTGTGGGTTCAAGGCCAGCCTGGTCTACAGAGTGGGTTCCAGGACAGCCAGGACTACACAGAGAAACCCTGTCTCCAAAGCAAGACAAGAAAAACTCACCATTTCCATTTTCAAAATACAACTGTGAAAAGACAGCACTGTGTCTTTTGAGAATTATACAAACATGTCCAAACCAACACAACCAGAAAATTGCTGTTAATTTGTTCAAAACAAAATCTATAGCAACAATGAAGGTAAAACACTCCATAATAAGAAATCTTAAAACAGTTTCTAAAAGAGAAGGAGAGAATGGAGAATGACTTTATAAAAGGTAACAGCCGGGCTTGAACCCTGTTTCTTCTGTGACTGAGAACTGTGCGCGACCCAACTCTCAGAAAGTAAGAATAAAGACCAATTTGTTACAAGAAATGATTACACAATTTGTATCGCTCACATTTCCAAAGAATACAAACACCAGCCTTTCTAAAGCCTACATGAAAACTCATTTGAGTAATGGTCATGATGCTGGTTGCCGTTTTATTAAATACAAGTTTCTTTTGATAAAAGGAAGGCCATGTTAAAACTGAGTCAAACAGTAAAAAAGTAAAAGCCTTACAAATTAGACATCTTTAAAAGAAGGTGCCTTCCCCAAATTAACAAATCTAGCAAAAAACAGCAGTGTTCTTGTTAACTGCCTCCTGCCATCTCAAATGAGGTTCAACATTCCCCTGCTAGAACCATATCTAAGGAAGAAGATAAAAAAGGTCAGTAGTCACTCTTTCTTAACAAAAAGCCATTGCTCTGGTTTTTACAAGCACTGAAACGCTATGTATAGCACCTCTCCCTGTATTCTGAACGCTAAATCAGCTGAGGGAACAAACAAACGTATAGGTGTTTGTTCTTCAAAGGTTCCAACTCCACTGCTGAAGTTATGACAAGCGCTAGAGCTATTAAGCCACAAGAGAAGCAAATGTCCTGAGATCCTTCACTGGCCGTACCGGTGCTTCAATGAAAACACTACTGTTTCCCCACTACTTTGCATAGGTTAGATACTATTCTGAGGTAGCCAGGAAAAAGTAGACTGTAGTAGGAAGCTCTTACACCAGTAAGAATGATCTGTGGACCAAATAAAAGGATGAGCTGTTCTTTCTCACAGATGTGACTAAATCTACTTAGAAGGCAGCAGGATGATCCCCCACTTCCAGCGCTCAGCTACATTGTCCCTTAGACAACACCACTTTAAAAAAAAAAAACTGAGCAATTTGCTACAAAACAAAAACACCTGGCTTAATGGAGACTATGGAGGCAGGCAGGTAGGTATTTTCTGTCAGGTGGGGATGCCCCTTTTCTGACAGGAAAGGACAAGGACGCCCTCTGGTCTGGCCACTGGCTCCCTCCCTTCCTCTTGACAACCATTATTCCCTAACCTTCCTTCCCAATGGGGCTTGTAGAAGTACTTATAGGTCTATAAATATTTATAGATTTCACTTCTCTGTCTGAGACAGTAGTGGTTGCTATTTTCTAGGGAGGAAAAACAAAAACAAAAACAAACCCCAAGAACTACACTGGAGTGGTGGTAGGAGAGAGGCCCAGAGAGACCCTCCTGTACTTGTTTTCCCCAGGACCAGCCTGAGGGATGAGACTTGAGGGGTGATCTCACCTGAGCTAGGATGGAGTGTGAGGTGCTGAAGTGTGAATGTACTAACCCCACCCTGGGCAGGGCGTGCTTTCAGTCCACACTGGCCCCTGAGGTACTTGTTCTTGGGTGACAGACAGAGCCCAGCCCTCTCCCCCATCACACATACACATTATTGGGTCATTTCAACAAGAGCGAACCTTTCATTTTGTTTCTTTGGTTTGGTTTTATTTTTCTCCACTTTTTTATCTTGTTGATGTGTGCCCCCACCACACACCCACACCAGCTTTTTCTAGGGTCCAACTGTCCCCAGCTGCCTGGTTCTAGTAGGTAAACTCCAGATGTCCACCACCTCAAATTGCATGTGTAAACTTGAAGGTTTTGGACATGAACATGTGTTGACTGTTGCTGCTAAGTGTGTGTACATGCGTGTGCACGAGCGCATGTGCCCACGATCATGTATGTGTTGGGGGAGAGGAGTTTGGATCCCAAATTGAAGAGGCCAAGAATTCATTTTTTCAATTTTTTCCAAAAATAAAAGGAGAGAGGAGGAGGAAAGTGGGTGAAATTTTAAAAACTGTCTTGGATACCTATGTGTGTTTTATGTTTTCCTTTTTAATGACTTTTTAAATGCCTGTGATGTGTCCAAGGGGCACAACAAGGCTCCCAAACAGGAGCCTACCCACAGTTCTTTCACCCCCTAAGAGATTATCCCAGACAGCATTAACCACCCTTGTAAAATAATGTCTGAATGTGCAAAAGGACGCAGTCAGGGCCCAACACCACTGCCAAAGCAGACCAGTGTGCACTTTGAGCACTCATTTACAAACGGGAAATCAAGCTGTCTAAAACCTTCCCATAATCGTAAGCTATGTCAACTCCTTTATTAACTCATGTACTATTATGTACTAATAACAACACCTTAGTTTACTTGCAGCATATAAATTAAATGCATTTAGTTTCATGTATGATTTGGCAGTGTTTAAATTGACAGTGTTTATTTTCACAAATACTATAAAAAATTGAAGCAAAAATTTAAATTTAAAATGTCTATGATAAAAATAGTCATAACGATAACTGATTTCATAAAGAATACTTTCAAGTCTTAATGTCTGACGATTCAAAAGGACCACTTTTAAACTTAATGACAATATAGTACTCCAAGTTGCACAGACACTTCCAAGTAAATACTCAAATTGTATCTGCTACAAGACTGTGTTATCTGAAAAATAATCTATGGAATTTTTACACTGTAATTATTAAACTCAAGATTTAAAGGCTGTACTCAAACTTTCAATTTTAAATAGTAGCAGGTTTTGCATTTTAAAAGATAAAAGAGAATGAGAACAGATATGAGCAGGGCTCTGTGTGCAGTCAGGGTCTGCTACCAGACACAGGCACACTCCAGACTGCATGATGCATGGGGAGTCTGGGGGAGGAGGATTCTTTCCCATACCCAGCACCCCCTCTATGTGAGATCCTGTCAGGAGGAGGAAGAGAGAAAGAAGAGAAAATAATAAATATTACCAAGCAGGTACTGCAGAATATACTGAGATCCAGACTTCCAGTCTCTGCAAGTTCAACTATTGTCTGTGAATTTAAAAAACAAAACACTTTTTTTACTCAAAACTGATGCTCACCACCTCTTTTGCTATTACTATGAATCAACATACATGCCATCTTTATCAATCTCTTTCAGCTCAAATACGATATCCTGACTCATTCTTGCCATTTCATTACTGTAAAAACATCAGCACAATTTCTATGCAGTCTACCAAAAGGGGAGGAGACCACAGAATTTGTGAAGGTCAGTTAATCATGAGCAGGAACGATTCATTAAGATTTGTTTCCTTCTCAAATGAGCTCTGACTTGTTCTCTTGTTTTGTGTTGAGATAGGGTCTACTGTAGGGGAGACAAGTGCCGAGATTACAGGTGTATTGCTCCCCACACCAGCTACAATTGCTCTCGAAATAATCTAAAATGCCTGGTCCAGGTCTACGCTGATGCGAAGAGTTTACATGAATTCAGCTTCAAAACCGTGTCATGGAAAAGGATGCCCTACATCAGTCACATACAGAGTACTCTGGCTCCTGGAATGGGGATTTAGCACTATCAGTTTACAGCTTTCTAGTTTAACAGGTAATTCACCCAGAATCCTTTGGGGTGGAGGCTAAAGAGCTGTTTCAGATGTTGATCTCTACAAACAACCAGAGCACCCTTGGTAATGGAGAGGAAGTTAAGTCATAAACTGTGAAGCCAGGCATAATGAGGGCACCAGGGTGAACCCCACAGAGAATATGGACAAGAACAGCTCTGCTTAAAATGCCACTAATTCTAAGAGCTTCCTCCTTTTTATCTAAGCCTCTCCTATCAGGGATGAAAAACTGGCAGCCAACTGGGTACATCACCACCTTTTTCTTTTGTTCTTCTGTAGCTTTAATAATCCCTGGGTCTGATTTCCAAGACTTTCCAAAATTGTAGAAAAGTGCAACACTATTAGCAAGGAAAGGAAGGTGAATAAATAAAAAGTTGAGATGTATCCAAAGTTAAGGAATCTAAAACAAAAGTTTTTACATAGAGGTTTATAATCCATATGGTGTTACCATATAAGAGCACCTATCAACCAAAAATGGTGAGCTTTTCTAAACCAAAATATATTTTCCCATAGTGTTCATAACTAAGCACAAAAAGATGAAATATGACTTTCTAATAAATTTATGTCGCAAAATTTTATATGATACTTCAAAAGTCAGTAAACATTAAAAAAATTCAGTAGGTCAATATTGCTTTTGAGAAAATGAAGGTATTTTCACATTCAAAGTTAGATACATACCTTTTTCTTGCACCAAAAATAGGAAACTCTTCAGATATCTGTGATGATTAGTGTCCCTATAAGGAAGTGTCCCAATAAGGGATTATCTATATCAGATTGGCCTGTGTATACTTCTTTGGTGGATTTTTTTTCTTTTTATTGATTTGTATTTATTTTCATTTGTATCCCTGGGGGAGGTGTGGGGGTGTGTGTTGTGGGGGGTTTTGTGTATGTGTGTGCACAGGCGCGCACGCGTTGTGTGTTGTGGGGGATTGTGCGTGTGAGTGCAGTGCTCACAGGACAGGTGAAGGCACTGGATCCCCTGAAGCTGGAATCATGGGCAGTTGTAAGCCCCTGAGGTACCAGAAACCACACTCTGGCCTTCTAAAAGTACAGCAAGAATAATCCGAGTCATCTCTCTAGCTGCCTAAACTGCGTTTTACTGAGGGAGATCAAAACTAGGATAACAGCATAGCATAGTTATATACTTGAAGGGTGCACTTGACTACAGGAAAGCCAATAAATTTTCTCCTTTGCCTTTTTTGAACATATTCAAGTTGATATTAATTTTAGAAAACACATTTTTAAACCTTCCTAAAATACAAAGTTTTTACCTAATAAAAATAGAACAAATGTACTAGGCATTTATAAATATAAAAGAATTAAAAACTATAAAAAATAAATTGCTAAGGCAGTAAGAATCCTGAAATACAGAATATCTGGTTTACTTAATAGCATTTTCAAGATGCGATGCAGAAAGAACTAACAAGATATACATGCAATGCTTATATTTCTCACGAAGGCCGTTATAAAAGGAATTTTAATGAAATAATCCTACATGTGTTTGAACACCAAACACCCACATGAAATCCAAGAGAAGCACAAAGGGGAAAGGAAAGGTTCACCATCAGCACTTGCTAAGCAATACCAATTTATAGCCCATTAGTGACACACTGCCTGCCTTTCACACCAGCACCAAGAATCGACTGCCGATTGTTCACGTGGAAAGCATTCTCTTACTCGCTTAGCTGTGGGCCTTTATGCTTTAGTATCCACAGTGAGAGAGAATGAACTCGACACCGCTAACATTTCAGGGTGGCTGTGGCAGGTGATCCCAGCTCAGCCCTGTGTCGGGAAGGAAACCTCAGGCAGAACCCTAACAGGCTCCAGCGCAGGAGTTCACAGCTAAGCCTTTCTCTTGGGCAAAGAAAAGGTGGATGGAGGCAGCCAGGTCAGATGGAGACGTGTTGTCATCCTGACACCAAAGCAGACAGAAAACACCAACAATCACCCTACAGCTGATCACAGAAAACATGAAAGTCTAGACAAATTCACTTCAGTTAATCATAGAGAAGATGAAAGACGAAGAGAAAGGGCATAACAATTACATTAGCATACTTTCAAGAAAATAAAATCAAAGAAGAGAAAGGTATATAGCAGCCATAAGCCAAAGAATCCAATCTCAAAGAAAACACAACCTAAGGACAAAAGCAAATGAACCAACCATGATCCATAATTAAATCGAACTTCAAGGGTCAATGAGATGACTCCGTGGGTTAAAAGCACGCGATGTGTGAACATGAACACCTGAGCTCAATCCACACAGCCACAAGAGAAGACGAGAACCAGCCCCAGCAGTGGTCCTCTGACCCCACCATGTACCATGGCAGGAACATAACCTGCTGTGCTCATACACAATAATAATAAAAGGCAAATTTTAAGTTTAAATATGAACCCTACCAAATAATTTAAGGATAAGGCAGTAAGACAGATAAAAGGGGCACATCTAGAAGAAAACAACTGAGACCAAACAAAACAATTTTATAGGCATAAACTAAGAAAAAATAAACACACACACACACACAGCATAAAAAGGCTAATACAGTCAGGCTGCCCTCAAACTCCCAATCCTACCTCAGCCTCTGAAATGCTGTGAAGAGAGGTGTGTGCTCCCCATACCCAGAAATCCTCAATCTTAATGACTTCTTTCTGGAATAAAGATGAGTTTCTATCTGACTGTTCAATCTTTTGACTGCACACCCGAGCTTCAGCAGAACCAGAGAGATAGATGCACTCACGACCAGGCACTATGAGTACAAGTCTAGAGGTGACCTGGTCCCGAAACCTAGTGTCTGTCCGGTGGGTGTGCGCTTACACCTGCATGTTCACAAGATTCACTTCTAAATGCCAACCTTACAAAGGTTAGAAGAAAATGCTCTTTTAAAAGTAAAAATGTTGATTTAAAAAATATATTGTTAGTGCTTTTGACTTTCAGTCAGTACATACTAAGGTTCAATGTCTAAGAAAGAAACCCAAACCAGTATACACACAGCCATAGCTACAAAGTGACGAGAGAGAACTGACACGCACCAGGAGGAATTGCTAAGTACATCAATCCAGCAGCAAACTTAGCAGTTCTCTCCAGTGCTGAGCTCAGGCAATGCGAGAGTGACCTGGAGAGCCAGAACACTCGGTCTCATGCGCAAAACGTACTGAAAAGGTACAGAGTACTCCTTTCGAACTTGAGTTAGAGGACAGACAAAGAACTTACAAAGAGCTCAGTGGCACAGGCCTACAGTCCAAGGTCCAGAACGCCCTTGACAAGAGAGTTCCAGGGAAGGCTGGGCAACATCATAAAACCTCAAAACCAAACAAGCCACATGATGTGGTAAACAAGTTCAAGTGTACTTACAATCCCAAATTATACTGTTTTAAAAAATATGTTATGGCCTGGCGGTGGTGGCGCACGTCGTTAATCCCAGCACTTCGGAGGCAGAAGCAGGCACATGTCAGTGAGTTTGAGGCCCATATGGTCTACAAAGCGAGTTCCAGAACAGACAGGCCTGGACTGTTACACAGAGAAACACTGTCTCAAATTAGACAAAAAAAAAAAAGTTTTATGCTGGGTGTGGTGATACACACCTTAAATCGCAATACTTGGGAAGCAGAGGGGAATAGCTCTCTATGAGTTAGAGGCCAGCCTGTCTACCTAGTGAGTTCCAGGACAGCCACCTGTTTCAAAAATAAAAAAATAAACAGTAAAATTAGGATTTTATGTTGATAATTTGGTGATGTTAGCACATGATATATGCTGATACATAATAGTACTGTTTTTAATGAAGCAAAAGAGAGTCAGTATGTGTAAAAGGAAATTAATCACTACCAAGTTTTTTTTTTTTGTTTTAAAGTGAGATTAAGAAAATCTTTGTGGAATCCTACTACTTGGTTAGAAAGCTGAAACAGTAGGATTGCCATGAGTTCAAGTAGAGTTTGTGCTCTATGACAAGACCCCATGGCAAACAAGACGGGGGGGGCGGTCTTTAGAGAAAATAGTTGGATATTAAAGCATGGAAACTTTGATAGGAACTGTTTGATAAAAAGTTAAAATACTTCGACAGCTTTCAATTCTAGTTTTACCAAAGACCATCTATATGGCCTTGGGGTCCTAAGGCTTAAATTTTCCAAGAAAAGGAATTAACACTGGCTTACAAGATATAGGCAAATGTTCATTTTTTTAATTGACATTTATTTATTATGTATACAGTGTTCTGCCTGCAGACCAGAAGAGGGCACCAGATCTCCTTATAGATGGTTGTAAGCCACCATGTGGTTGCTAGAAATTGAATTCAGGACCTCTAGAAGAGCAGCCAGTTCTCTTAACCTGAGCCATGTCTTCAGATCTGGTAAATGTTTCTTTAAAACTTAGTTAACATTGGCTGATATTGTTTGTGGCTGTTAAAAACAGGTTTTAAAAGCAACCTGCTAAATATAAATACTTACTAGCATTATTTATATTAGTTCATGTTTTCCTAGGAATACTGCTTCACTGTAACAAATCACGAGCTCAGTCCTAATGACAAATCATCAAACATTTGCTTGGAAAGGGCTGTCATTTAAACACATCCTTTTACAGCAAAGGATATCATTCCAAAACCAGAAGAACCATGTCACATACATCCAGAATTTGGTTGCCAAATATATCCCAAGAGGCAATGCACTGTGCATCGAATGATCAAAAAAGGACCTGTAAAACATACATTTTATAAAAAAAAAAATAAGTGCTAAAGTTCATTATAAAATGAATAGAGAATAAAATTACAAAGCCAAAGGTATTTAAATACTGAGATTGTTTTCATAGTAACCATTAGTTCGGCAAGATTCTCTTAACCTACCAAGAACTAAACTATATTTCACATACTTTGCGACTTTAGAATGTCAGTGTATCCCAGGTTGTTGCACTTCAGTCTACAGCAACTTCATCATCAGCACATTCCTCAAGGACGGTACAGTTCTGGCACACGAGGACAAGGCTGCTCATCCCTCCTAACCCACCCCATTCAGCTAAGGACGGGCACATCTTCTCAAGGAAGATGAACTGGCTGACTCACTGCAACTGCAGGCTTGTACTTCTAATACTCCCTTAGGAAGAAATACTGATAAATGCCAGCACAAACAGAACCCTTTAACCATGCAGACCAAGTAGTCTTGCTGTTTTCCTACTTAATGGCCTGTCAGAACTCCCGACTATCAGATGAACTAACCAGCTCCTTCTGAGAACTGACACCAGTGGATGACTAGTTCTCGAAAACTCCAGTGAAAATGAGATGCTAAATGAAGGCAAGTGAGGTAGAAGATGTGGGTCACAGACACCCTCCTGGGTTTGCTCAACAGGGCAACTTTTAGGGCAAAAAGACTTAATAAGAAAGGAAATGGTCAGTGCTTAAAGCAAGGAGAGAAAAGACTTTTAAAAGGCTAAGCTTGCTTCATGATTGTATAATGATAGTCCACTCTGCTAGTAAAGTCAGAGCCCATTGCTTTTAATGCCAATGAAGAAAGGCAATACCTATAGCAAAGTAGATATAATAATTACCTAAAAATCAATATTTTAACTATTTATAAGAATATTTTAACTGTTTTCACTTCAAAAATCATATGCTACAATTTTGTCATTAAAAGATCTTTTGAATAATTTTAATAGTGCTAAAGACCTAAAGATTTCACAAATTATCAATAAAGACAATATTCTAAACATAGAAAATATTAACTTGACATAGTAAGGTACAAATTATGTTCTTTCATAAATTTCAAGTTAACAATAACATACTTACTTGGAAAGAAATTGTACTGTAGCCCAAACACCACCATACATGAGCCCTTTAATGAGCCAAGAGTCAATATTTAGGTCTGCTATAAACCCAACCAGCCAAATAACCAGGAATGGAGTTCCTAGCATTACTTTCTGCCGAAATTCCTGTAAAACACAAACATTGCAAAGTATTTGTATGTTTCAAATGACAACGTTAACCTCAGCTATCTTTATGAAAGTATGCAACCAAAAGTAAAATTCATGCCTTCAAATCTCCTGTAGTGTTCAGGTAGTACACAAAAACCAACACCTAAAAAGGAGTTTTTTTAAAAATGTGGAAAATAAGAATAGAAGTTGAAATTATGAGATTGAGTTCTACACAGCCAGACATAAGACAACAAATAGTAGGACAGATTAAGATGGCTAGTTAGAAAATAACTTATAACATTTTAATAGAGGCTTTGCTAACTACAATCAGAATGACCATGTATGGTCTCATAACTTTATCATGTAGTAGAAAACTGAAGATGCTTCACTTGGAGAAGGCATTCAAAATGGTATCTTAATAGCATATTAAAACTATAAAATGAAATAAAGAGTAAAACCAAGTTCACTGGGTAAAAGTACTTGCCACACAAATCTGACCACTTGAGTCTGATCCCTGAAACCTACGATGAAAGTGTGGAACTGATTCCTCCAAACTTGTCCTCTGACCTCTATACATGTACCATGTCTGAAAAGGTGTGTGGACATACATGCATGTGTATACATACACACAAAACAGCAAGAATCAGCAGGGTTTCCTAGACCACAGAATGGAAGAATAGGTTGTTGTGGGATATTACTTTGGTTATTTGGTGGGTTATGAATGTTCGTCATTATTTATGGGGGATATAGGAATATAGGATTAAAAAGACAACCATGAACCTGTTTTATATTGGTATGGATTTTTTGGCATATTGATACAAATTTAATTTTTGTACTTATGTACAAAATTAAATACACATACTGTATATGTATGTCTATTCTTATTTAAGGTATTGTACCTATGCAGTTCATTTAAAAATATGATGTATAATTAAGAATGCAGGTTAGTAGAAAGTCATCTATATTAATCAAACTTAGGTATGTTTTCAAAGTTAAACAAATACATTTTAGATAGATGTTCTTCAAATGCTTTAGAAACCTACAGAATATGGCATTTAAGATGTTTAATAACCTAAGACTTTTCATGACAGTGAAACATATCTGCTCTTGGTAGCATCAATCTACTTCATAAAAGAATGATGAGCATCAAAGAACCTCCATGTGGAGTTTGCTTTTACTTTGGCCAAGTTAGCCACTGGGCAGAGAAACTGCTTTTACCTTAACTGTTGAGAGTATGCTGTACAAACTGGACAAGCAGAACACAAAGGAAAGTGATGGTTAAACTTTGTCAAGACAATGTGGGACAGCCCTTCAAAATTTCTGCCTCATAGAAAAATCTGCCAGATACTCTAGGCTTATAGACCAAAGATGGATGTCCCAACATTGCAGAGGAACCTTGGGTGACTGTCCAGATAGCCAGAAGTCTTTATTGTTCCTATAGTTTTATAAGTTGCTTGCTCTTGCACTTCCTGTTTACTCAGGTAATATTAGATTTTTCTGGGGTCTAGGATGGAGTTGAAGACTAGATAGTTATAATCATAGCTTTCTTTAGTTATGATAGAAGGTAAAGTAGGTAAAAAAAAACTTTAGACTCACCAAGAGAGGATAAATAATGGAGTATTTTCTCTCAATTTGGCAAACACAAAATGGATTGTACACTGTAAATGTAATTCTTACTTGATAATTGATCCTGTAGTTTATAGCTTTACTGTGTTAAAGTTAAAAATCTTTCTTTTTATTTAGACAAAAAGGGGGAAATGTGGAATATTACTTTAACTAGGCAAAGATATGTTACATTTGTTTGTGTTGCATTTGTTCAACAATGTAAAGATATGCTGCTTTGCCTGCCTAAGGCACTTGATGAGCCTAATAAAAAGCTGAATGGCCACTAGGCAGTAGAGGGATTGGCAGGGCTGGCGGGCACAGAGAATAAGTAGGAGGAGAAATCTAGGCTTGGAGGGGGGGAGACTACAGGAGTCAGCTAGGCACCCACCAGCTGGATGGAGTAGAACATATAGAACGAAAGAAAGATAAGCTCTGAGGCAAAATGTAGATGAAGAGAAAGAGGTTAAATTAAGTTATAAGAGCTAGCTAGAAATGAGCATAAGAAAAGGCCTAATAATAACTAATAAGTCTCTGTCATGATTTGGAAGCTGGTTGGTGGCTTAAAGAAAAGCCTGTTACAACAGGCTCTGAACACCTATCAAGTCTGTGCTCAGAACTCCAGAGGTGCTTCTGTATCCTTTGTAGACTGAGCTCATTATTGGAAGTCCACACTTGTAATATACTAACACACACACCTCTCAGTCATACCTATCACAATTATACCACCACAGCAATACTAAGTAGCACTTATTGTCTTATTTACAGAATAGCTCTTCACAAACTTCCATATCTTCCTTGACTAATCTTAGGTGACAAAACTACATAAAGATGCCTAGCTATGAATTTTCTTCCTTTTTTTTTGAGACAGTCTTATGGTGAAGCCCAAGCTGGCCTCAGCCTCACAGAGGTTTGCCTGCCTCTGCCTTCTCAGAGTACTGGCATTAAAGATCTACGTCACCACACGTGACTTCCATGTGATCTAACTTCCATGGTATGGGTACATCACAGTCTGTTCAACTATTTACCTACTGAAGAACATCTAATTGTCTGGTTTGGAGTCACTATAAATAAAAGATGCAATAAACAGTGGCATATAGATTTCTCTGTGAGCTTAAGTTTTCATGCCTCTGCGATAACAGCAACTCTACACTATATGGATCACAAGCTGTTTTCTGTATAACTGTATTACAATCTCCCCAGCAACATTTGAGTAATCCAGTCTTTCTGCATCATCAGATATGTCTTTAGACTTTTTTCTTATCTCTCTCTATGTATGTACATACTTGAGAGAGCGCATTTTGCTATGTAGCCCACAATGACCTAGAAGTCTTGACCCTCCTACCTCAGCCTCCCAAGTGCTAGATTACATACACCTTTAATCCTAGAACTTGGGAGGCAGAGGCAGGGAGATCTCTGTGAGTTCAAAGAAAGCCAGATCTATATAACAAGTTCTAGGCTATCCAGGGATGTACAAACCATGTCTCAAAGTTACTGAAGGAAAAACAAGAAACCAAACTTCTAAGCTCAAGTCACTGTAACACACACTGATACAATTGCAGGACAGGATGAAGGGCTCTTGCATATGTGTATGTGTATGTGTAGAGTGTGCAGGTGCATGGGTCAGCTGTCTTCCCCTATTGTGTTCTTCCTGACGTACCGAGTCACAGCCTCCTCACTGTTCTGCTGTTCTGACTAGTCCAGCTTGCTCCATGGATCCCCTTCTTCTGGTGCATTGGGATCATGGGGTTGTGGGATGTGATTCTAGGGATCCAACCTCCAGCCCTCAGACTTGAGAGACAAGTACTCGACTTGCTATGCCATCTCCCCAGCCCTTGAAACTTTTTCTCTCACTTTTAAGATTTACTTTTTATGTTTTAATTGTAAGTGTCAGGAGGAAGTAAATGACTACAGCTGTCTCTAGAGGCCAGAGGGGCTGGAATTACAGGGTGCTGTGAGTTGCCCTATCAAGTACTCTGCAAAAACACTGTGTGTTCTTAACTATTGAGCCACCTCTCCAGCCCCCAAAGCTCTCTTTTTACAGAGAAACAATATCCAAATATATAACCTTAAATATGGTAGTAAGGAACTTTATATATTAATATATCATCATCTTTAAATTAAAAATAGCTTTCATCTGACCCTATAGAAAAAAATAAAAGTTTGGAATATTTACATTCAGCAAAATCAAAGATTACAGCACCTTTCTAGAGTAAGTCAAGTTATTCTCATCACTAGACTAATTAGGGCATGGTGTGGAACAAGGTGTTCTAAAGTACGGAAGACAGTGAAATTAAAATAAGTAAGGTCTTATATCAGCTAGTGAATGACTGAAAATGTTAACAAGGCACGAAAAAAAAATTCATTATCCTTCTCTGTGAAGTTACAGAACACGAGTGTAAATTAGCAAACTATAGACACAGCTATAATCACATCAATGGGATGGACAGGGACATTCCACTTGATCAGGGAGCTTGAATTTTTATACACAAATGAGCTTCTGCTTTCAAGTGTACCACACTTTCATCAAAACGTCTGTTTCTGTCACACTGCAAATGGTCACATTAACCTCTGTGTATTTTAGTATTGCCACTACTAATACTCTATTTTCTATCAAATTAATAACAAAGAACAACTAATATCACTCACATGACTATTGTCAAGCTAAAAAATACTGCTATTATTTAATTATTTAAGCACATTTTTAAAATGCCAGTTAAGTAATATCTTCTTTTTTACTGGAAATGATGTTTTCTAAGGAACACAGACTCTGTGTTTAGGAAAACGTCTTCAAATTTTAAAATCCTATTATAAGAAGACAGTTAAGCCAACAGTCAAATTTTAAAACCGAAGGCTTGTGGAAGAAAATGGACTTTCTATGAAACAGCCCACAATGGAAGTGCTCTCTCTCTATGCTACCCTGTTTCACAAAGAACAAGCAGCTCAGCTAATCAGACCACAGCACTCAAAGACTCACAGGGAGACTGAGATGGCCCACAATGTGCTGTCTGTCACATTAGCAAATGCGCATGCTTGTGGAGTGCTTTCATCTATCATACAACACAGACAAGAAACTGCTACGTACTCCATTTTATCCTTTAAACATTACAGTGGGGAATGTAAAAATTAAGGTATTTACACCAAGTAAGCTACAGACTGAAGACTGAAAGCTTTTCAGCCTCGAGTTACCTTATCGGCCTTCAGCTTTCTAAGGAAAGATGGGTTGTCGTACCCTTTCGCTTGCCTTGCCTCTTGCAAATGGTTGATCATCCACACGTTTTTTCTTTGCTTTGCCAAATCAAGTGCTGATTCACCCTGGTAATGTAAATAGAAGATACTCACATTAAAAAGAAAACTAATATTTTCATTAATAGCTTTTAAAGAAATTCCATTAAAATAAATTGACTAAATTCATTTGGTTTCTGACATCATATAAATCAATTTAAAATCTAAATCATTACATACCTGTTATCATTTCCCATTCAAAACACAACAGGAAATACATATTTTCATCTTACACTATAGACTCTATTTTTGCTTGCATTTTGACAAATTAAAGAGCAAATCAAAAAGTAGGTATTTTAGGACCTGCTGGATCAGAGGCTATCATTAAGCTTTTCAGTTAGGCACAATCCTTACAGCTTCACTAACAAGGAAAACATCCTCACACTGTACCAAGTTGTCAGAAGTCTGCTTTACTTCAGTGATGGTGGGAGTCTTAAGAGATTCGGGAAGAAAAGGCAAGTCAACTTCTACTTCAACCACTGTCCTGGCATTCAACCTACAGAAACTCGTCTACCCACAGAGGAATTCCCAGAGAGCAGGAGAGCAATGGGAAGGAATCACTGCATCCCGGCTAGAAGCTACGAGGTCCTTTAATACTCTAACAAAAATGCCAGGAGTGCAGTAACAAGTAAGAAACAAGAAGTACACAACTTAGTCCTAGATGCTCCTTTTAACTTTTATTAATTTAAATTTCCTCTTCTTTTGTAAATTAGACGCCTACATTTCTGATCTATTTAATGTCCTCTATTTATCTGATTCTTTAAATAAAAAAGATAAAACTGCCAAAATTTGAAGAATGATCCTCAAATTATTTTTTTTTAAAAATTGAAATTTTACTTCAAAATACTGGATTAAAAGAAAAGAAACAGGGAGTACTAAAGTACTTATTAAGTACAGAACACAGTTTTTAAAAAAAAAAAACAGAAATCAAGCATAACACTACCGTACAGCAACAAATAATTATAAACAAACAAACAACAACAATAAATTTCTTTCAAAAGCTCAAGCAGATTTTTAATACAAAACCCAATGGTATTTAATAAGGAACGAGCTAATCTAGGTGAGCCTTCCACAAATAGGGATAATTATTTTAGATATTCCTTGCTTATTCCAGAATTCCATCACCTAAGTTTTCAGAGCCAGCTAATTAATCCAAACTATAAATATTACCTGAATAATAGCAATCCCTTGGGTAACAACTCCCAGAATATCCTGCAGTTGCCTCGGTCCAGCTGAGCACCCTTCCACTAGAGGCCATGTGACACCTACGGGTTGCCTAGACAGAAAGATTGAGGGAGCTTTAAACCTTTCAACTCCTCTACTCATCTGACCATGTTTGTATAGCTCTTTTATTCAGCTGGTAAAATAAACAAACAATTCAAGAGTTGTACTAAAACCAGGGTTCAGAATCAAGTCTATATTAGATTACTCCATGTTGCAGCAAAAATCCTAAGTAATACTAATAAATGTTCCATGAGGAAGAAGTCACATGGAGTATTTATAGACTATGTCACTGGTGTAAACAGCATTTTTTCAGGGGTTTTGGTCAAATAACCATGGCTAAGATGGAAGATCACTTGAAGTTATGCTTTGGTGGAACTGAATCTCACTGTCAAAACTAACACTAGTTAGAGACCATCGAGGTCCAGGTATTTGTGAACTAATGAACAACTACATTCTCCAATGATTCTCACCTCCTCCCAAGAAGCTCCAGGAGACCTTCTGTCTACTGACATCCTCTGACAGTTTTAGAAAGAAAGGACTGGGCATGCTTAGGTCACTCAGGTCAATTGTTCTTCCCAAATTAAAATTTCTAACTTTATGTATATAACTACAACTGCATGATAAAATCTTTAAAAATTAACAAATTTGTTTCTTCTTATTCTTAGAACACAAATTACTTTTTTACCCTATGGTTAATATTGAACCATAACTTTAGTGCTGTGGTTGTAATATTCTTTTGATACTTATCCAATGAAAGCCAAAAATCTTCTTCCCCACCAAAATGCTGTCATAATAATATTTTAAAAGTCTAAGGGTTTATGGGTCTATGTCATCCTAGATCTTTGTGAACCTAATCTGGTGTATTTGGTTACTTCTTATCCTTCTAAATATCAACTTTAAAATATTTTAAAGTTATCTATTGTTAAAGTAATCTTCAAAATAAGTTGTCTTTTTTGATGGTAGAAATTTGTTTTAGATAAAGGAATTTAATTCCTTTCCCAAACAAGTAATTTACAGAAGCAATTTCTAGTTAACCTAGATATATTTAAAAGAAACTTAATCTTGTTTTTAAAATAGTTATTTCAGGAAAGGACTGAATAATTAAATAATTATAGCACAGAAAATGTTTTTGATCTTGGCTGAAGAATGCAACATTTTATAGATTTAAAAATCAAATCAAGATTTGCAACTACAGCCTACCCTTACAATTCAATTTTATTTTATATTTTTAAAGATATTGTATGTGGATTAGTGTGTACATATACACAACATGATTGCCCGGGTGCTTGCCAAAGTCAGAAGAGGGTGTTAGGTGCCCTGGAGTTGGAGTTGGTGCTGGGAAATGAACCTGGGTCCTCTACAAGAGCACCAAGTGCTCCTAACTTTTGAGCATCTCTCCAGCCTCTAAAATTCATTTTTATTAAGAAGATCTTTCCTAGTACTTAAAATAAAAACAGAAATAAATAAATATTGTCAAAACTATGAATAAAGGATAATGCTGAGGCTTTTCAACATCTGCAGTGACCTAAATAATGAGCTTTCTCCTGCACAGTGAAAAGGCACCCTTCATGCAAAGCTCACAAACCAGTGAACCTCTATCTCGCTCAGCTCAAAACAGGACTTTCCTTCAGCACTCACAGCCTCAGCGCGTGTCAGGAGACAAGTCAGCTAAAACAGAAGCTGCCTCACCGACTCTCAAATATAGTCTACCGTGTTGCCCCTACACGAAAATATTATAGATATTATCTCAAATCCTTTCAGTTAGTTCCATCTCTACTCCTTGGCTAAGCTAAGAAAAACCATCAGTCTAACGGACTTTCCAATCTCTCCATTATCTTAATGATTCAATGACTCCTTCAACCAAAATTGTCTCTAAGACAAAAAACACATCCTATGGCAGTCTATACACACCCTCCTGTATCCTAGGACTTGAACAACGATTAAGCATCTAATCTGAGCATTTATACGCCTCTCAAGTTGCCTCTTGCTCACTGTACTTTTAAGCCAAACCCAGCTAACACCCCTAAAACTCAGCATCCAACCCTCCTAGGCCTTGCAGTGTTTGTAGTTCTTCACATGGAAAACCTGCTGACCATTTATCTCTGCAAACCGATTCCTTCTCTTCATAACATCCACGAAAACATCATCTCCGAGGAATTCTCATAATATTGCTAGCACCATCTCAGCCCTGCTACTCAACTGTATCTGATCATGAATTTACTACTTTATTCTTCAACAGAATGTATGTTCTGAGACAACACAGACCTTAATCTGTCTTGAACATTGAGACAACCTACCAAAGAACCAATATTTACTGAATGAAAGGGAAAAAATGGTTTCTATATGAAGTGGTGACTAACACTTCAAGTATACAGAGAATGACAGACCCTAATAGAAAGAGCATTTCATTCTTATTTTCTCCCTTTAACTGTATGAAAAGAACATTTAGAAACAAAAAACTCTTTCTTAGTAAAGTGGACAGAGATATTTTTCCCTCAAAGCTATAAATGTTGCTTGAGCAAATGAATTATTTCCTTTAGCTAGACTGTTCTCCAGAAGGCGTTACAAAGCATTACTCTTGATCACATTGCTAGGCTAGAGTGTATAACTCAGGGGTAGAATGCTTGCCTAGCACGCATGAAGACCTGGATTCAGTCTCTTATATGAGTATGGGGACTTTTTTCTTTTTAAACAATAGTCAACAATAGGCAAAAGTGAATCTGTGCCAGATAAAATAATTTAAAAAGGCATGAGTTTAAACAGAATGTCTATAGGCACATTAATAAGATCAATCATTTGGCACTGTAGACTCTACAAAGTATTCTGATCTTGGTTCCATAGAGGTAATATGCCTGAACATAAAGTACAAAAAAGAAAAAAAACCTAAACATTATGTGAATACTTTCAAATACCTCTACTCTTATCATTACCTTTTTGTTGAAATTCATTATAAACTTTTCTATCTTACCAACATTAAAGGTTTATGCAATGGTTGGTAGGGACCACAACTTTTCATTAATTATTTTAGAAGATGTTAAAATTTTCATGTTGCAAATACTTAAAGAGCACGACTGAATTGTCCTATCGTTTTATGTAAATATAGCACTGGTTTCAAATTACAGAACGGTATAGCCATCTTGCTTTCATAATTATTTGGTATACTGTAAGTCAAATGCATTAATATGGCAGTTAGAAAAAAGCAAATTGAAATTAATTGCTTACAGAAATTGGTTCTTTTTTTTTCAGTGATGTAAGCAATATCTTGAAATGTACTTCTAGTACATGAACCTCAAGACTGGACATCTAGAAGTCAAAGAGAGTGAAATGGAAAGGAAGGAAAATGATAAAAGAAGGGGAATCCTTCTTTTGGCCTGGGCTAAGCACAGTTCACTAAAGCCAGTGTTTTAAAAGTTTTTTGCAAAGACAAACATTTCTCTAACATTTCTAAAGTAGCAGAATAGTACACTGGCTGTCATAAATGTCAGTTTAAGCAAAACTGAAGACTACACAAATCTTCACTTTTAGCCAACAGATATTTGCTAAGTACCCATCCCATGTCAGTATTATGGAATACCAACTTTCCCTTTTCCACGTGTTTAGTGAACCATTCTGATTATCATGGGTAGGAACAAGACTTAGAAGTTTAAAAAGTAGAAAGAAAAATCTATCAAATTTATAGTTTATAATATTTAAACTAAACTCAAAATTTGTAATTAGACTATTTCTAGAAATTCCCTAAGCTATGAAATAAAAGTTTAAAAAAAAAAGACGGTCCAAGCCATTTTTACTAGACTAAGCTTCTCTTCTTAAAGTAACCCAGTAAAGGAAGAATTTTCACCAGAACATAAAGAGATGCCTTGATCCAGCAAGAGGTACCCACTTTTTGATTCGCTATTTCAGGTTAGTATTAGCTTAAGCTCCCTTTACATTTAATTAGCATATATCCTTTATGCATTTATAAAACATGGCTCAGAAAATACTACATATTACAGCTAATCCTTAAAAACAGTTTTCAAGACAATAATTCCTGACAGTATTTGTAGCTATTCCGATTACTGCTAAAGGACACAGTGGATCATAAGCCTTTAAGAATGCAAAAGATGAACCAAAAACTTGAGAACCGACTTTTGACACTTATTTATGCTGTGTTTGCATGTGCATGAACATATGACACAGCACATGTGGAGGCTGGAGTGCAACTTGAAAGCTGTCCCTTCCACCATGTCATAGAGGGAGAACTCGGGTCATCAGGCTTGGCAGTCGGTGCCTCTTGCCACAGTCATCTTGCCAGTCCCTCAGCAAAACCTTGTGTTCGTAGACAATTTATGATGCCTATAAATTCCCCAAATTCAAGTGTACATACTAAATTGTACTTGGCTTAGATTAATTCTGTGTACTTATCTTGGGTTAACTTGCGATATACTCTATAAACATTACAAAAGTTTTTTTAAATCGAATTTAAGTCTTATTCTTTAAAGAAATAAGTTACTAAAATGACAAAGTCAAAGAAATACTAGAATTTATTATGAATGATGTCTCTCCTATGGCTGTTAGATGGTGTGAAGGTATGATGGCATGCAGGACGGTCAGAGGACATCTTTGGGGAGCTGATGCTCTCCTTCCACAGGGATGGCTTCTGGGAGTCATTCACCTTAGGTGGCCAGCCTTTTACAAACAAGTGATTTTAGCAGCTGTGACATTCTCTGACAGGATAATGCGTTTTGTAACTAAAAACTTACAAGCAACAATATTCTTAAGAAACCAGAAAGCTATTGTCCTTCATTTATAAAAGTTAGAAGCATGTAATTTTTAAAATCTAGTACAATTCCCTAATAAAAGGCCACCTAAAACTAAAAATATTTAAATATAAGATGAAAATATATGACTCAAGTTTTTAAAACAAATTATTTCACAGAGACAAATGATTAAACTACAAAAAAAGTTCTCCTAATGTTCAGTCTTAAAAAAGCAAACAAGAAAACCACATGCTTTATGAAGAGACTCCTATCAGTGTCCTCTTCCTCCTTCAACAGCAATACGTATTTACCTTGACATTTTGGGCGTCCACATTCCCTCCAGCTTCAAGAAGGAGACTAATGACTGTGGTGTTCCCTGCTAGAACTGCCCAGTGCAGAGCAGTGTTTTTGTGATACTTGTCACCAAGGTTAACTGAAACATTGAATGTTAAAAGCAATCTAGTTGGATCCACACTGAAAAGGAAAAAAACAAACAAACAAACAACAACAACCCTAATTTCAATTATCGGAATCATTACAAAGACTACGCTGATTGTGGCTGCATTCTCATTCCATCCTGTGACACATCTATTCTAGCCTCTTAATACTACAATTAATAATTAAATAATGTGCCACCCGATATAAAGCAATATGGTGCCAAGAGACAGCATACTTGGTCCCAACGTCCCTACTTTTAATCTAAGAATTCATGTTATTAACACCTACACATTTAAAGAATAAAACATACTTCATTCCAATTCGGACTGATAAAAAATGATTTAAAATAACTTAAAAGTGAATACATAAAACTTTACAGTGTGATCACATGAAAAGGTAATTACCTTTAAAAAAAGTCAACTGTTCTTGCCCTCTCAGAATTAAGAGGTTTCCTTCTGTTCTGCACTAGTCACTACTGCAGGAGCTTTCCAGAGCACTGTGTGTAGCATCTGCTGCTCTCTAATCACGTGTCTCAGAGTGTTATGCTGAAGTGATGGTTACATACCTATGTGTTCTATAAGCTGCCCACATTAAAGGCGTCATTCCGTTCTGATCCATCATATCTACATCCTGATAATAAAGACAGCAGAATTTTAAGATCCTAACCAAAACTAGTTGAAAACATCTAATTTATACATTATACAATCTGAAACATTACTATTAATCAAGAATGCTTCCTAAAAACTTCTCTCTTAACTTTAAACTGAAATTAAGTTCTATGACTAATTAGTCTAACTGGTTTACAAATTATGCTTTCAGACTTCCCCTTTAATATTTTATATTCAAAGATCATTTAAAGAATATTTAACATAAAATATAAAAAGAACATTTAATGTAAAATTTACATTTAAAAAACATTTAATGTAAAATGTTTTATATTTAAGATATTTTAGAATTCTAAGTGGTCCTCAAACACTATTATTACACAATCTTAACTTAAAATAAAAGACAATTTTTACTAATCTTTCACAAGATGAAATTTGCTGTGACATTGTTTTGCAGTTTTCATTTTCCAGAGGGAAGAAGATATATAGTTTATATCTTAATTTCCTTGACAATTTTTAGGTACTTATAAATATTTTACCCATTAAGTCACACAATGTTATGTCTAAACACTTTAAGTATGTATTGCTTTTTCTTTTTTTTTTTTTTTTTGGTTTTTTTTTCGAGACAGGGTTTCTCTGTGGTTTTGGAGCCTGTCCTGGAACTAGCTCTTGTAGACCAGGCTGGTCTCGAACTCACAGAGATCCGCCTGCCTCTGCCTCCCAAGTGCTGGGATTAAAGGCGTGCGCCACCACCGCCCGGCTGCTTTTTCATGTAGAAAAATTACTCAGGAAAAAACTAATTTAAAAACTTAGACCATCATATTTTATCTTTCATATATTAAAAAAATACCATACTAGTGAAGTTTTGTTCTTTGATCTTTGGGTTACTTTTTTCCTCGAGGGTCGCTCTATTTTGTGATGATATCTTACCCTGTAGTCCAGGCTGGCCTGGCATTAACCATGCAGCCCCGGCTGGGCTCAGACTTGTGGTAGTGTTCCTTCCTGCCTCTCAGCCTGCCAAGCAGTGCCAACACACCCAGCATTGTTTGATTTGCATGCATCTGTGTGCCCCCCTCTCATTTGTGTGCTCGATATGTATGCCTCTACAAGCACAGCTGTCCACATCTGCTGGTGTAGAGGCCAGAAGAAGGTATCGGCTGTCTTCTTCTAAAGCCACCACGTGATTTCCTGAGACAAGGACAGCTAGAGTAAATGGCCCCAACAGCGGGACTGCCTCCACAGCCCAGCTTCTACCTGTGTGCGGCAGTGTGCTCTACAGGGAGCCACCGCACAGCTTCATTCCCTTGATATTCTTATAACCTACCTACTTCCCCAAATTTTAAAAAGACTAATGAAATGATCCAAAATTCCAAATCAATTGCATTAAAAAAAGATAACGAACACTCAAAATTTTATATCATTTTTTCTTTCCCAGCTAAAAGGGAAAAGAAAAATAAGTAAATATAAATTCTCCAAGCCTTGGTATGAGAAACCAGAATAAGGATAATCTCCTCTGACAGTTTCCAAAGACGGTTCCTATAGTATTCCCATTCTCATGCTGCGCTGACATCGCCCACACTGAACACAAGGCAGAATGCCCCAGCTTCAATGACAGAAAGAAATGCTGCTTTGTAGTTTCAAGTCAGCAGAACTGCTTCTGTATGTGCTCTTCAGGGAATTCTGAGGCCCCACATAAGATGTCTACTTCCCTGTTGAAGAGCGGTATTGTAAAGTTTGGACAATGCATTAAGGAAGGCAGAGGGCTAGCTGTCCCAGTATCCCAGCTAAGAACAGGCCTCTAGCTATTTCTATCAAAACACAAGAAATATATACATGACATATTCTGATTTTAATACAATCAGAAAAAAAAAGCAGCAGAAGAAAACCTAGGTGGTGTTTCTCTTAACAAAATGTATTTATTATAAAAGCATGCATAACAAGACGAACAGGTATATAATTAATATAATTAATGTGATTTTATGATTACTGATGCACACCAAGAACCTAATCCCAAGGATCCTGACAGAAACTGCACCATTTGATGCAGCAGAAAAAGGAAACATGTTTTGTTTTGTTTCATATTAAATCATTCTCCTCAAGAATATAAAACAGGGGGCTAGGGAGATGGCTCAGTGGTTAAGAGCACCACCTGCTCTTCCAAAGGTCCTGAGTGCAATTTCCAGAAACCACACGATGGCTCACAACCATGTGTATTGAGATCTGGTGCCCTCTTCTGGCCTGCAGGCAGAGCACTGAAAATACTGTATACTAAATAAATAAATAAATAAATAAATAAATAAATAAATAAATAAATCTTTTAAAAAAGGAATATAAAACAGAATATAATAGGTCAATAAAATTAGCTTCAGCAGTTTACAAGAATTCAGATGACAAGTTCCAATGTTGGCGAGTTTGAGGTCAACATGACACAAGCTAGGGTAATTTTAGGAGAGGGGCCCTCAACTGAGAAAATGTCTCCAGACTTGCCTGTGGTCCATTTTCTTTATGACTGATTTGGGAGAGGGTTCAGTTCACTGTGGGTGGTGCCACCCTGTGCTGATGGCCCTGGTGAAAAGCAGGCCAAGCAAGCCATGAGGCATGAGCCAGTAAGTAATGCTCCTCCATGGCTCCTGCATTAGCTCCTGCCTCCAGCCTCCTGCCCTGACTCCCTTTAATGATGGACTGTTACCTGAAAGGGTAAGCAAAATAAACGCTTTCTTCCCCAAGCTGCTTTTGGTCTTGGTGTGTTATCACAGCAACAGGGACACTAACTGAGACAGAAACTGTACCTGCCTTGGGGTACTTCTGTGACAGACCTGATCATGTTTGGGAGCCTGTGGTGATACTGTCCTCTGTGATGGAATAATTGTTGAGCACTGAGAGCCTCAGCGCTGAGGCTGTTCTGTGGGAGCATGGAAGATGAGAATGTTCAAAAAATATAAACAATGGAGGAAGTTCAGATGAAGTTCCACGAGTCCCTTAAAGAACCTGTGGGGCGTGCGACATTTTAGAACTCTGGTTCCACTCCGCTGGAGCTGAACAGCTGGTTGTTGTTAAGAAGAGATCAGCACCATGGAAGTGAAAGCTTTGTTTCACTAGAATGATTTGTTTTGGTTAGTCAGAGCTGAGAAATTAGCAGTGATTAAGAAGAGACCAGCATAATGAAGGTAGTAAATCTAGGAGTGTGTCCTCAAGATCAGCACACAGAAACTATGGTCTAGAGAAGACTGAGGTGCAATCTTACACCGGCAGCTGAACTTGATAGTCAAAGATGGTGGCGTACCATGCAGGTGGTAATAGTTTTGAAGGCATGGAGGGGTCACAGAGAACAACTGAGGCTTGGCACTGTGTGGCAGGACTGGGGACCCTGAAGTGAGGCCAGAAGAGGCTGATAAGTGTGGCCCAGCTGCACCAGAGACTACAGAACTTTAGAGATGGACGGCTGTGCAAAGTCCGTTGAAGGAGCCTAGACAGGTATGAGTGGATCCCAGATGTCCAACCCGCGCTCTTGACACTGACGGCCGGACTCTGGTTTTGCTTTGTTCAGGGGTGACTATACCCTAGTTCTTACTATTTGGAGTCAGAAAGTATTTAACTTTTTTTTATTATTTTATTGGAGCCTGACGTTATGCAACCTTGGCTATCTAAGAGAGTGTTTAGATATTTAAAGAGACACAACTTCTAAACTGTGAAATTTTTAAAAGACTGGGATTTTGGAAATTTGGAATATGTTTTATATTGTGATAATATTAACATGTTATGTTGGGGACAAATGAGAAAGAAAAGGTTCTAGTTGAACTGTGATAATTCTATGTCAAGCCGACAAAGGGTTGATTGTGCTGGTTAATTTGTCAACATGACATAAACTACAGCCAGTTTGGAAGAGGGAACCTCAATAAAAAAGATGTTCTCATCAGACTGTCCTGTGGGCAAACCTGTGGTGCGTTTTCTTGATCAGTGATTGACAGGGGAGGGCCAAGTTCACTACGGGTCGTGCCACACTGGTTGTCTTGTAGTCCTGAGTGTGCTAAGAAAGGCTGAGCACACCAAGAGGAGCAAACCAAGGAGCAGCGTGCCCTCCATGGCTCTGCACCAGCACCCGCTCCTTTCCGACTCCCTCTGAGGATGGACTGCAGTGTGAAGTTGAGTAAACTAAAGCCCTTCTCTCCAAGTTGCTTTCAGTCTTGGTGTTTTATCACAGAAATAGAAATCCTAAGACAATATTTAAGGGAAATAGTTAAAGGAAAAAATTAATAGATTACAAATTTTTCCTTTACTTTCCACTATTTATTTCTATCACACTTATAAATTAAAAACCAACTTAACAGAATATTATCTAATTTGAGAATATATTTCCTTTTAAGTACACTAAAAACTCATCAAAATAACTACATTTATTTACTCTCCTCATACACCAGAAAACAGTACTTAAGTATTTCCAGGTATTATGAATGTAATCCTAAGAATAGCAGACATTTAAGCCATTAAGACACCTAATTAAAACACACACTATTAGGACTTTTTTTTTACCTGTCCTTTTGCTATAAGATAAGCAACAATTGAGGTATGTCCGAACTGAGCAGCCAAATGGATACAGCTGCATCCTTCCCCGTCAATTAATGAGGGGTCTGCACCATATTTCATTAGTTGCACAACCATGGATAAATGGCCTTGTCTAAAAAATAGAAAGACAAACATTTAAACATAAAGTTATTTCAAAGACAGTCTTGTGGAAAGAGTACACTTGGGAAGGTAATGGCGGGCAGTTAAATCATGTATTTTATGAAGCTGCTTTAGAATAAGACCTTTAAAGTAGTTTATGGTTTTTGAAAGCTTTAAATGGAACAAAAGCCTCGATAATTTAATGAAAACTATCTTAACTTCTCCTTAAATATCATAATTACTGTGTTAATTTCATTCCAATATGACCCTAAAAGTCCCAAGAACTAACCTGTTTAACTGTAAACACACGCTTCCAAAGTATTACATTTACTAATCCAAAATGTAATCAACTTTTAGAACTGG
>JABTXL010005037.1:20676756-20688694 GCA_025134845.1 Neodon shergylaensis
AAGTATTACATTTACTAATCCAAAATGTAATCAACTTTTAGAACTGGACTAGCTCGCTTCCCTGAGGACAGCTTGTAACTCTGTTTCCAATGAAGACAACACTAGGCAGCAATAAATACACAATTAACTATATCAAGTTCAGGCATATCATTAAAAACAAAAGGTAAAGGAGCCAAGGGGACGGGTGAAGTAGAAGTAAATGTAAACCTTGTGGCCCAGTGCAATGGAGTTGAATTCAGGTCTCCTCCAAGCTGATCCACAATAGCACCTTTCGAAATATAGTATCTGTAAAATAAAGTTTGCAGTTTTCATCTTCAACTTTAGATATGTGAAAAATAAAATGTTTCCCACTTGAGCTATCGATCAATTCTGTGCCTTTGAAGATTAAAAAGTGTTTAGGAGAATTTCATATTAAACATAGCACTTTTTTTTTCAAGAAAAAGGATATGATTTTAAAGCTATAAAAAATGCCAAGAAACCATATAAAAAAGGTGATTAGACAATCACAAGGATTTTGGAATTGGTAGTTGTACACACGAGAGTCAAGAATACTATATATATAAAATCAGTAAGAAAAGCTTGTGTCAGCAGTTCTTGTTGCTTATGATCCAGAGTGAATGAGTTTGAGTAGTAACAATAAAACAAACTGAACTTTGGGGGAGAACTCCCCATTTACCATCTTAGCATGATAATTAGACATGAAGAGTCGAAATCAGATGCATCAATGGAAGGGACACAGGCTCGGAGCAAAAGTTGGCAGAACTAAGCATGATAATTAGAACTTTGTTTCCTAACAACCAACTTCCTTCTTCTTTTGAACCCTACAAAAGGAAGCCCTAAACAATAATCAGGACCTATGGTGGTTTGAAGGAAAATGGCCCCAAAGGGAGTGGTACTGCAAGGAGGTGTGGTTTTACTGGAAAAGTACATCACTGTGGAGGCGGGCTTTGAGGTCTCATATATACTCAAGCCATGCCCAGAGAACACTTCCTGCTGCCTACATAAGATGTAGAACTCTCAGCCACCTCTCCAGCACGTCTGCCTGCATGCTGCCTTGCTTCCCACCATGACAATAATGGACTAAGCCTCTGAACTATAAGCAAGCCTGTGCAATTAAATGTTTTCCTTTAAAGGAGTTGCTGTGTCTGGGTCTGTGGTCCAGCTGCAGACAGGGTCTGTGTTGATGTCAGTGGCCCATGTCATCCCAGGGGGCCTTAGGAATCATGTGAAATTAAATCAGAGGGGCATGCTGAGCCTGCCTTGCCCTTTGCAGGCCCAGGGAAATCTGGTCTTGCCTCTAGCTGGACATTTCAGCAAGAGAGCTGGCTCCAACTCTCCAGCACTTGGGAGAGGTGGCCCCACTCCTCACTATAGGTGAGGATGTACAGGACCCTGAGGACATGGGTGTAGGGGAGGTGACACGGCCTCCTCGCCTGAGGTGGGTAACCCCAGTGGCCCAGAATGACCAGCTCAGCTACGGTTGGGCCTTTGGGTTGGCCCACCCTAACCTCTAGCACATCTAGGCCTACTAGGGCTTGTGAAGAGACTGGCCCTTAGGATCTATCTCCATGACTCAGGATGGCCATGGGATATCCCAGAGGAGTTCCAGTGAGGATCCAGTGATGATGGTGTACCAGAAACCAAGGGCCCTAAACCAGACCAGTGACTCCCTGCAATGAACATCTGCTAGTGAAGCTGGTAAGGGTCTGCTTACTACATGATATTCTGAGGACCCCAGACACCACAACAAATGAAGAGGTGTTGGAAAGGTGGGAAAAGAGAAGCAAAGAGGTTTGGTTTTTGTTTGTTTTGTTCTTGTTTTTGTGTGCTTGTTTGCTTTGTTTCATTTTCTTTTGTGGAGGGGGCACTGAAAAAGTGAGAGAAAGATATGGGGGTGGGTGCGAGGAATTGGGGTGCATGATTTGAAACTCCCATAGAATCAATTATTCTTTTAAAAAGAATTTTTATATTCTTTAAAAAGAAGCTATAAAGAAACTAACAAAAATAAGTCCATGTTACCAAATTTCAGTGCTTTACCAAAGAGACTGTTTAAAAAAAATGACAACACCACCAACAACAAAAAAATGAAGCTATAATTACTGAAACACAAGGTACCACTGAGAACAAAAGCAACACCAAAGCCAACAACATAATTACTGCATTCAACATACATCTTTTATAATAACTTTAAATAAAAATAGCTTCAAATCTCCAATCAAAAGATACAGGTTGGCTGAATGAACCAAGAAACAAAAATCCATCTGTTGTCTACAATAAACAACCTCAACATAATGATTCAACACCACCTTAGAGTGCAAAGATGGACAAAAGTCCTCCAAGTAAGCAAGGATGACAGGAAGCAAGCAGGGTCAATACCCTAATAAATGACAACAGACTTCAAACTAAAGCTAATCAGAACTGATAAAGGACACTTCGTTCTAATTAAGGGAACAATTAACCAGAAAGATATTACTATCCTAAAGATATATGCACCAAACTCTGATGCACCCAATTTCATAAAAAGAGAAGTATAGGAATTAAAGACGAAGATTAACATCAATTCATCAACAGTATGTCCCACTTTCTCCAATGCACAAGTCATCTGGACAAAGATTAGCAGAGAAACATCAGAATTAAACGACATTATTCATCAAAGGAACTAAACAGTTATCTACAGATAATTCACCCCCACGCTAAAGAACACACACTCTACACATGCAAGTGTCTCGAAACCAAAACAAACCATGGAATGAAAAGCAAGTCTGTTGTTTTTGTTGTTGTTGTTTTTCCTTTTTGGTTTTTCAAAACAGGGGTCCTCTGTCTAACAGCCATGGTTGTCCTAGAACTCAAGTCTATAGACCAGGCTGGCCTCAAATTCACAAAGATTCACCTGCCTCTGCCTCCCTAGTGCTGGAATTAAAAGCGTGCACCACCACCGCCCAACTAAAAACAAGTCTTAAGTGTATGGACTGAGCAGGTTGCACTATTTATTTTGAAATGTATATAGGTATATAATTAACGATTAAATAATTATTAAATATAAAATAATTATTTTATTTAAATTAAATTAAATTATTTATTTAATTAAGTAACTAAAAGCAGGCTATGAGTCTGAGAGAGAGTAAGGGGGTACATGGAACGGACTAGAGGAAGAAAGGAATGGCCAAAAATTGTAATTTTAGTTTAAAAAAAGAAGCAATGACTAAAGGGGGTATATGGGAAGGGCTAGAGGAAGAAAGGGAAGGCCAAAAATATCTAATTATAATTAAAAAATCAATAGCTGAAAAGATTTTTCCCCAACTCTGATTAAAAACGTTAACCCACAAAATCAAAATTACTTGAATTCTCATTCAAGATAAATTAAAAGAAATTCATACTTTGTGGATTCTTCATGTCAGACTATAGAAACGAGAGATGGAAAATCTTAAGGGGAATCAAACAAAACAAAGCCTGAAAAGCGCAATGGTAGATGGAATTTCTCAACAGTGACAAAAACCAGAACACAGCACAGTGGCCTTTGGGATGGGCAAGACAGAGAAAACAAGACTACAAAATCTATCAACCCAGATTTCTAGTTCATGTGAAAGCTTCCTTCATAAAGATGAAATAAAACACTTCCTAACACATGAGAATCAGACAAGAGTGTACACTGAAGACTGAGAACGTCAGGAGCAAAGGGCAGGCTCTGCAGGAAGTGGCCCCTCAGCGACATTAGCACTGACACTGCTTCATTTGTGCCTAGGACTTGCTTTTCCCCATCTAGAATCCATACTCAGAATGTAGGAGCCAAGTGAAATTACCCAAATTCAAGTTCAATTCCAACCTTTATTAGCAGCTGTGATATTGGATAGCATATTTATTAAGCTTTCTACTTCATAAAAAATGTTACATCGCAAATGGAGTTATTTCAACAATTATGACAAAAAGGAAATGTAGAAAGTACTCTATATGACTCAACTCATGTACGCTTGCAACAGATGTTAAACATAAGTTCTTTTCTTTCAAGGTATACAGAATATACACCATGGACGCTACAGATTTTAGAAATCGTTAGTTCCGATGATAATTACTTTCAGTAACTTTATAGTAATGGAAAACCTTATTAATTAAAGCTTATTAAAGAGAAGCAGAGAAAACACATACTTGACTAAATCTATTCTGTTATTGATGGCAGCCCAATGAAGAAGTGTAACATTTTCTTTGTCCGGTTGCCGTACATCATAACCTGCTTCCACCAATTCTCGGCAGCGTTCATATATTCCATATCTAGAAAAAAGAACAAGTCATGCTACAAGTACTTAAAGCATTTAAAGTTGAGCACAATATTTTCAGAAGTAATGTTTTTTTTTTTTTTGAGACAGGATACTCCAGGTTGGCCTTAAACACACAGCAACCTCTTGCCTCAGCTCCCAAGTTATTGGAATTACATGTGTGACATCACACTTGGTTGGCTTGATGCTTCATTTTCATACTTAGAAATTAAAACTATTTTCCAACATACAATATTACTTTGAAAATATCAATATTTCAACATCTTTCACTAACTAATCCTTTTTTGCAACTTGAAAATGTTTCATTTGTAATAATGTAAAATTTCATGAGGTTCAAGACAGAAAAAAAAGCAAAATTAGCCAGTTTCTTTATATCAAAACTTAGTCCACAAAACTATGCAGATTTTAAAACTAAACAGAAGCTAAAAAATATTAAATTATAAGAAAATAACAGGGACTACATAAGATGTTAGAAGAATACCATGAACAAAATCTGTTTTATACAAATACTAGGATTCTCAATTTATAAACCTAGCTGATAATCCTGAAGGCAAGTAAAACTCTGTGCTGGGGTAGGAATGGGGTGGAAAGTCCTGCGACTCAATCAGTCCATTAATAACTGAGGGACGCCCACAAGAAAGCTCCAAGCAGTGGCTCATATCTGATAAGAGGGAGGCAAGTGCAGACTGACCCTCATCCTTGAGCATTAAAATTTACTATGTTAAAGATTTATTTTTATTTGACCAGTGTTGGCCTGCATGCATGTGCATTTACCAAGTGTGTGCTATGACCCTGGGAGTCAGAGGAGGGCTTTGGATCCCCCCAAGAATTGGGGTTACAGACAGTTATGGGCTGCCCTGTAGGTCCTGAGATCTGAACCCAGTTCCTCTGAAAGATCAAGAGAGCCCCTGTCCCCCACCCCCTGCCCCAAGGTTTTCATTTAGAAGTATTTTCCAAGTATAAAGTCGATTTATTTAACTATTAGAAAGTTTTGTGAATGGAACAAAAGTCATAATAAAAAATTAAGCCAAGTCAATAATCCAAATAAAAATGGAGCTTTGATTTTTTAATCAATTAGGAAAAGGTAGAAAATAATGGTTTTAATTGCATAAAGAAAACATTTACGTTTTAGTAATATTGTTTTAGTTTGCTGTTTGTTGTTGAGATTAAATAAACACTGACCAAAAGCAACTTGAGAATAGATGGGTGCTATTCAGTTTATAGGCTTCAGGGCATATTTCAGCTTATAGGTTACAGCCCATCATTAAAGAAAGTCAGAGCAGGAATTCAATGCAGGAACTGAAGCACAGACCATGGAAAATGCTGCTGACCAGCTTGCTGAAGAGCAGGAGCTTTCAGCCAAGGAGCCACTTCTCCAGCCCCCAAAGTTAACAACTTTTTTTTTTTTTTTTTTTGGCTTTTTGAGACAGGGTTTCTCTGTGGCTTTGGAGCCTGTCCTGGAACTAGCTCTGTAGACCAGGCTGGTCTCGAACTCACAGAGATCCGCCTGCCTCTGCCTCCCGAGTGCTGGGATTAAAGGCGTGCGCCACCACCGCCCGGCCTAAGTTAACAACTTTTAATTAAGTTTTTAATTATTCTATTTATTGTGTGCATATGTATAGGTATGCCATGGTTCACGTGGGGAAATCAGAGCACAACTTACAGGAATCAATTCTCTGCTTCCTCTCTGTGAGTCCAAAATATAGACGTTGGGAACTTGGGTTGTGAGGCTTGGTGGCAAGCGCGCTACCAATGAGCCTTCTAGCCAGACCCTCAATATCTTCTTTTATTAAAGACTTATTTTTATCAATTCTAATTATGTGTGTGTGGTATTATGCACACATGTGTACAGGTGCTACAGAGGCCAGAGGCATCAGATCCCCCTGGAGCTGGGGCTACAGCCATCCCACGTGGGTTCTGAGAACCAAAGTATGGGTTTCCTCCAAGAGCAGTAGACGCTTGACCACAGACAACCTCTCCAGCCACCACCATCTTGACCCCTGCTACCCTTTATTAGGAAAATTTTTAAGGATAAACAAAAACAGGAAAGAAAAAAAAAACAACCAGTACATTAAGCCACCAAAATCCTCCACTGAAGCCTTAACCAATTACTATTTATCAATAAAAAATCGTGAGCCAGATTATTAGGGAAAGACCCTGAAAGGTCAGAGAAGCAGGGAAGAAGTCCCCAGTGACCTCCTATCTCTTCTGTTCCTTCCTCCAAAAAGAGGCCAGATTCCCTCTCAGCCCGCCTTATTACTTCCTGTCTCCTATCTGTCTACAGTCCTCCAAACCTCTATGGTTAATTTTGGTTAGCTAGTGGCTAGCTCCACCCTCTGACTCCTAGCAAGTATTTGTCAGAACACAATAAAAATATCACACAACACACCATCAAGCTACACACAATCATTTCCTAGCCAAAATATTAGATCTCTGGAATTATATAACATAAAAAACAAACACATAAATTTGACATTTCTACTTTTTGTTTCTTTGGGGTTTTTGTCCTTCCTCACCCTCTGCAAAGAGCATTAGCATGAGCATTAAAGGTGTGTGGCACCAGACCCATATAATTTCTTAGTCAAATTCAAAAAGGTCCTCCATAGGACAAGGTTAAGAGACAGAAGAATAATAAGACACTAAAAGCAAACATTAGAACTTCTAATTGTATTTATACTGTACCTAATAGAGAAACAAACCATAGGTATATTTCTAGAGACCTCATACTGCTCCATCCCTGGTTCTATCATGCATGTGTGCAAACACACACATGCACACACACACACACAGAGCACAACCTAAGTGAGGAACAGATGAGGAGGACAATGCTATCTTTAGCTGTTCTCTTGCACAAGTGTCTGGTGAAAGAACCTGAGTATCACTACTATCAGTTTATGATCGAGCATACTTTTGTAAGTACTTGAAACTGGCCATCCCTAGCCCTATCTTTACTTTTTATTTTGCAGTAAGACCCTACTAAATTGCTCAGGCTAGCCTGAGACAAGTCTTGAACTTAAAATCCTCCTGCCTCAGTCTCCCAAGTAGGTCTGTACCACCAGACCCAGTTCTAGGCATATTAGCATAAACAACAGAATCTCACCTTGAATACGATGGTAAATGACCACAAAAACATTTTTAATATATGCAAAAATCACTGGCTATTTCCTCATGCTTTAAAGTCTATAAGGAAAATATAAGTAGACAAGGAAAGATTCTTGGAGGATGGTAGAACAGGAAGCACCAGAAATAACTTATCTACCTAAAGAGTTCCTGCACTGGTGATATCTGTGTACTCTAATTATCCTGGAACTCTGGAATCTACCGGACACTTCCAACTTCCTGGCAAATTCTTGGGTTTCAAATTGTGATTAATTTCAGGTTATAGCACAGCAGCAGACACAAATCATCAACATCCACCCCCAGCAGGCAGCATAAGCTTGTTCCAGGAGCAACCACAAAACAACACATCAGAACCAGGGAGGGTGGAAAGGACGCTGCCTGTCTGGCTGCCGTTTGAGATGTGGGGGGGGGGGGGTGATAGTGCCCACTGCTGCTGCTGCTGCTCAGCCTTCCACCTGCTACACCCCAGCCTCCCTCAGGCTGGCAGGACTCTGCTCTGACTCACGAGGCCACTGGCCCTTTACCGCTCCCCTTTGTGTTTCTCTTCTCTTCTTCTGGGATGTAACAATAAGAGCCACATCATTCAAAGGAAACTGCATATAGTGGGAAAATTAAAAGGTGACAATGAATGTCCAGGGAGGGTACATGCTCAGAAAGATCCCAGAGGACCTTAAATTTATATTCGGGCTGAGGTACTGGGAAAAATCACTGATAACAATCAAAAAACAAAAGCGGCAAATCTTGAGAAGAGGGGAGTGTCTGATTTCCATGGTTACTATATTTCTAAATTCGAATGTTCAGTTTTCAGGGAGAAAACATACACATGCACGCTGTAAAATCGACAACCAAAGGGGTACTGGGAAAATCTAGTCATACCTTTTAGACTATATTTAGTGTGTTGCATGCATATGTGCCACAGCGCATCTTTTGAAACCTGCAGGAATCAGTTCTCACAGTTGGAACTCAGGCCAACAGGCTTGACAGCAAGAACCTGAACACTGAGCCATCTTCCCAGCTCCAGGATACATTTTCGTATAGTATTAAAATTTGTATAAATTCTATAGTATCAATACAAATTAAGGAAGTTATAATAATGTTAGGATATTAAGAATAATAGTCATGGAAACCACAAAGAAAAATACCTATACAAATGAGAAAGGTATTAAGTATTTCACTATAAAAATCAATTAAGGAGCCCAAAACAATAAAGGCTACTGTTACTGTCACTGCAGTTGGTCCCCCAACAAACCTAGACGGTAAGACCCTACTGCTGAAGACACCATACGGCCTGGCCACAGGAACCAAGAAAGCAGGGTGAAATTCAGATGGCTGCTTCCTCCCTTCAGGCTGATAGGGCAGAACAGTCATCCACTGTCTTACTCAGCTGTGGATCCTGTGTGCTACACTACCCACTGGCCAGGCAAGACACGCCCACTGGGACAATAATGGCAGGTCTATTATTATGGAGGTAACTGCTCTCTTACAGGCACTGAGGCCAATTTCAGAGAGAAAAATTACCTTCCGGTACAGAACCCTAATCAAAAGCTGGTGACTGCAGAGTATGGGAGCAACAGAACAACGTTTTGCTAAATGAATATGATGTGCCAGTCCAACTGATGTGTAAATTTATGTTTATGACCAAAGATTAAGTCAGAAGTCAGGTGTGATCAGAGGGACTGCAGGACTTATTTATAATTGATAAAAATGCTGAAAATAAGTAACTCAGCCATGAGTGAGACTTTGCATTACCCTCTCCGCAGAGCAGGGAACACTGTGGCAGAGAGACAGAGGATGAGGTGGGATGCTGGCTCTCGGGCATGACACAGCCATGGCAATCGAGAACCCCCAGCAGCTATGCCTACCTACACAAGACCTGCATCAACATCTTGTCCTGGAGAGTTTCCAGAGTGCCCCCTCAGGACCTCTACATTAACAGGTAGTTAGTTAATGTTGACAGGGGGAAGGGGGAAGAAAGATTTTCTTCTCATCACCTATGTTCCTTTAAACAATCCTAATGAAACTCATTCTGTCATACACAGACACATGTACACACACCCAGATACACACTCATATACACAGGTGTGCACACACTTTTCATTATGTATAATTAGTATATGCTAATAAAAACATTTAAGTAGAAAGAGAAAAATCAAGAGAGATCTTCCTGCATATGATATTTCTCAAGTACCTCTAACTCAAACCAGTCAATATGCTCGAGGGGTAGATTTTTGTAATAACACGTTCTTAATGTTCCATTTCCCATGTATGAAACTGCTCTAGAAGCTTGACACATTAGACTATAACATTAGTTGTGCACATCTTTACTTCCAGTACTTGGGAGGCAAAGGCAGGCAGATCTATGAGTTTGAGAACAGCCTGGACTACACAGTGACTTCTAGGCCAGCCAAGGATACATAGTGAGACTCTTGTCTCAAAAACAAAAACAAAATAACCCCCCCCCATTCACAATATCTAGACTTTTAAAAAGAAAATAGAAGAGAAACGTATTAGTAAGAAGATCAGGGGAAGAAGAAGGACAGTAAGACCATCGGTATAGGGTTAAAGTACAGTATAGGGATACGTGAAAATATATCGAATATATTATCTTATATAATTCATATGTGCTAGTGGATTTTCTTCTTGAAGTATATATATATAAATGGTCAAAAAGACCAAGAAAAACATGAACAAAGTAAGTATACTGTGACTATTAACTGTTAGACAACTCTAAAATGCTGAGGGACTCAATTGATGTTCCTCTTATGTCTGCAGATAAAAAGCCTGCTGTATTCAACTTCCATATAATTTGAATTATAATATTCTTAGTTATCATTTTCTTATCCAGTCTCAAAGACCAATATAATCTGACATATGGTAAATCATTATTTTGAACATTTTTGTGATAGCCCCCGTAGTGTGTGTATATATATATAGAAATGCATATATAATAATTAACTGCATTGTATTTGTGTAGCTGGAAGTCTTTTCTCTGTCCTGTCTGTTTCCTGTCTGGTTTCTCTCCCATCCACCAGTCCATGAAGCCACTTATGAAATAATCATTGGGCGGCTTAATATCAATTATAATTTTTGACTAATGGCTCAGGCTTCTTACTGGCTAGCTCTACATATAAATTAACCCATTTCTAATAAGCTGTGTATCATCACATGCCCCGTAACTTACTGATAATGCTCTAGCATCTTACTCCTCCGGCAGCTCCCCCACTCTGCCTTTTTCTCCCTGTCTCTCTGCTTGGATTTCCCGCCTACCTGTATTCTGCCCTGCCATAGGCCAAAGCAGCTTCTTTATTAAAAAATGGTAATAAAACATATTCACAGCATACAGAGGGGCATCCCACATCATATCCGTGTACCTGGTTGAGTGGTAGGGAATATGGAATATACCCTTATATTTTTAACTCAAAGGTACTTCTAAAGTTGGAAATGTTTTCTAGTTGTTCACATTAAATATTCTTAAGGTAAAATAATAAACTTCCATAAAAGTTTAAGTAGCAAAAGCAAACAGCTGATGGGAATTACAGCAATTTAACTGAGATACTGACATATCTCAGGTAATAAAATACATAACTCATATTCATATTTCACTTAAAACAAATATCAAGGAAGAAAATAATCACAACAAAAACCTTACTGTGTAGCCTTGACTATGTCCCATGTGCTATAGTCATCAATATGAGTTTTTCGCCCAAGAGGTTCACCATATCCATGGTTATAATGGCTTTGTGGTTTGATTTCCTGTTAAAGAGAAAAAACACATAAGTAAGAAAAGCAAAACTACAGAAAATAGTTTAATATTTTTATTTTTGTTCTATTTAACAAATATTTTTATTGAAATACTTATGTTTAGCTTACTCAAAATCCATAATCTAGAGAAAAAGCATGGTCAAACAAATCTTCCCCTTGCACGCATCTCAAAACTAAAAAGCTCTGAGGTTAGAAATTACAAATTAGCAATTGTCTTTTGTATCACAGACTCTTCACATCTTTCTGAAATTCTCATTCTCTTGTGACAAACTTTTCTTACTCTAAAATAACCTTAGCTCTAATGCTACATGCCACTAACAAAGGGAAAGGATTTACCTGCTCTCTTAGAGAAATATAACATGCAAGAACATTCCTCTTCTAACTATGGTGGCACACACCTTTAATCCCAGCACTTGGGAAGCAGAGGCAGGCAGAACTCCATGAGTTCAAGACCAGTTGGTCTACAGAGCAGGTTTCAAGATAGCCAGAGCTACACAGAGAGACCCTGTCTCAAAACAAAACAACAACAACAACAACAAAAAAAAAACCAACAAACTTCAATTCTCAGATACTAGCTTTTCCTAAACCTGTCTAGGAAAATAAACAGCTCTAACAGAACGTCTATCTGCCTGAATACAGTCATGCCTCCTATAATATTTCAGTCAACAACAGACCATACAAACTTGTAGCCTCAAAAACTTACTATACTAGAGCTGAAACATTATCACCTAGTATATTCACTGCAGCTTTTAGACACTCCACACACTGACACACCGCAATGCACT
>JABTXL010005037.1:20688704-20780199 GCA_025134845.1 Neodon shergylaensis
CACTGCAGCGTTACCTCCCTGGACACTCCACACACTGACACACCGCATTGTCTATGCTCTGTCTTGAACTCCTTTTCCACATATTCCCCAAGTTTTCCACATATTCTCCTCACAGCTAGACTTTAAAATATGACAGGGCATATCTTTGAGTACTGTACAGCAGAGCAGAGCCTAGCATGACACTGGTGCTCTTTTTTAAAGACAGGGTCTCACCAGGTAACCCAGACCTAAAAATCACAATCCTCCTGCCTCTAACTCCCAAGAGCTCCCATCACAGACATGTGCCACCATGTGCATCTATACTGGTGGCCTTAAAGAAAATAAAAGAATGGAAGGGATTTTTTTCTTTTCTCATATTGAAAACACTTTAGTTCCAACACGGGGGCGGGGGGGGGGTAGGGCAAGTGGATCTCTGTGACCACGAGGTCAGCCTGGTCTACATAATAAGCTCCAGGACAGCCAAAACCAGACACTAGAAAGATCCTGTCGCAGAAAAGCAAAACAACAACAGAAAACAAACAGAAAAGGTTCCACTCATTTAACATTTCTTCATTTCTTGAAGAGGGTATGGAAGGACAATATTTGCAATCCCATCAACAATACATTATTAACTACTTTTCCATGGTACTGGATATTATTTTTAAATTCTTCCCTATTTAAAGTAACAGTTTACATGCTTTTAATCCCAGCACGGAGGCAGAGGAAGGTGGATCTCTGTTGAGTTTGAGGCCAGACTGGTCTGCAAGTCAGTCCCAGGACAGCCCCCCCCAAAAAAAGAAAGAAAAAAGAAGTATTTTTCTATTGCATTATTTTTGAGAGTTCCCTATTAACATTCTTTGGAGTATGAGGACTTTATTCTACTGGAGTCCGGAGATTCATTTAACATGTCTGAATTAGACCTGTATACACAATATTAGATATTACTCGTTTTCTTACTTAAAGATGTCAATCCCATTGTTAGTATTGCTAATTGGTGGCTTCAGTGTGTTTCTGACATTATACAATTAATAGTTACACACATTAATCTGCTCTCAATTTTTATATTTAAATACAACTGCAATTATTAATGCCATTGACCAAATACTCTTTCTCAGGCACACAGTAAGATTGTACAACCCTGGCCATTTGAAAGAAGTCTGAGTAAGTGACAGGCTTTCATTTTTAACTGAATATGAACGAAGAATATACACCTCACTCTCACTTTCTGTGCCACAGACACCGGCAGTCCTTTTAAGGTAAAAATAGTCATTCTGGGTCTGACAGCAGCCACTGTTTACCCATAATGTACACGCTACATGAACCAGTAACACTGATGCTGTTATCAGTTTAGGGTTGAGACTGCAGCAAGTCTAGTTTATCCTATCTATCAGAAACATGAGAGCTATTTATTTGGGGAAACACTATACAAATAGATCTCTATAAATCTTAATTATATTTTAGTGATGGTTGTAACCACAATATGCTTTGGCTAATTTATATTTACAGATTTCTTATATGTGGCCATATATAAAAAATTATTTTAGAATAATGTCTCTTTAAATAGTCTAAAGTACAAATTAATTTCTTAAAAATACATGGTATTGTTTTCTCATTTTCATGGATCAAGTCACCTATGCTAAACATTTTACAAGACTGATTCTTATCAATGATGTGTAGCATAAGAATGCTGCAGGTCCACAGACAAATTATCTTAGACTAGCTTAGCTCCCTAAATAGCTACATACAACGTAATTCTCTACAAAGCCTAACACCTTTTAACTATCAGGTAAGCCTTCTGGATTGTATGAATAGAGCCCTAGTTTCTTTTCATCAATCCCCAAACTAAGAATGACATCAGATAGCATCTGAGGCCTATGGGAAAGACATCCCTGCTTTGTTGAACCCACTTTCTTGACGCTTCCACTGACGTATTGAAAAGAAGTCTGGAGTTATGACTCTCTGTTCTAGTTCTATAAAAACTTGGTGAAGTTTGTTACATTTTAGAATAAGGTGTCTGGGGGATTTGTGTTCCCAGGCCATGCTTAGATCTAAAATTATTTCTTACTCCCTTTTCAGGTGAGAGCTGTGTTTTGGCTTTTCACTTGAGAGTAATTATCAGTTTTACCTCCTAACTCAAGATTCTGAACAACATTCTTTTAATACAGCTCGTTGGATGGAAATGATCTTGGAAGCTTCTTTCCCTCCTTGACCAACAGCACTCGCCAGCATCCTAATTCAAGTCCTCAACATATTTCCAACAGGTTCAAAAACACGGGGTCAGATACAACATGATTCTGAAAGACTCTGAGAAAGTACCTTTTAAGCATTAAAAGCTGTCTTCTCTTTGAAAACTTAAGAGTTATATTCAGGCAAACACTGTTATTTAAACTCAGGAAAATGTCATCAGAGTGGTGCAGAAACAGTTAAAATCCTTATTATGAAAAATTTCTTAGAAGAATGTAAAACTCACTTCTCTGAGAATTAAACAAAGGCATTATGCATCTAGTTCAATATGCAGCAGAGTTCAATCAGCAAGGCTTATGCAAGAAATAACAGGATTAGATACACAACTAATCCTCCCAACTGATGCACAAGCACCTCCTGATTCTGCCAACCCCCACAAGCTAGTCCTTTCCTTCCTGTCCGATGGGGGAGGAGACTAGTGATGTCCCCTTTGTGTAGAACAAACATTCTACCACTCGGCTACATTCCTAGGCTTTCTTGTTCCCTAAAAGCCATTTATTTCTACCTACTGGAACATCCTAGCTAGAAAACTCATTCCACCTCGACTCTTGATCCCAAAGCTCAAAATGCTTTTCTTTTTCTTTTTTTAAATATTTATTTATTTATTACGTATACAATATTCTGTCTGTGTGTATGCCTGAAGGCCAGAAGAGGGCGCCAGACCTCTTTACAGATGGTTGTGAGCCACCCTGTGGTTGCTGGGAATTGAACTCAGGATCTTTGGAAGAGCAGGCAATGCTCTTAACCTCTGAGCCATCTCTCCAGCCCTCAAAATGCTTTTCTCTAAACCAATCCTCACTGGCTCCTTTCTCTGAACCCCCTCATAACACCCTCTCATTCTGTCCAGACTCCTCCCCTATGACATTTTAGCAATCATATAAAATCCTCCATGAACCTGTCCCAGCTGACGCTTTTCAACGCTTTTCAATTGTATTTACCATTCTCCTTCTCCTATACATTTGTATGCTGTGTACTTTCAAATCCTTGCTCTTCTATCTTAGCTCATGTTAGTCATCCTACTTAGAAACAGTACTGGGCTTAGGCAACTTTTAAACCCTTCAACTCACTATTCAAATATCACTTTCCCTTTCCCCTTGTTTCCCTCGGGCACCTAGACAGCACTTGAGCTCCCATTACTATACAAACAAATCATTAAGCACTGTGTGGAGGAATTATGTCGGTTTGTTATCTCTAACAAACCTAGTGGCTTAAAGCAACATAAATTTATTATTTTAGGCTTCTGGTTCAGAAACCCAGAATCACTGTGCTTGCTTGCTAAAAGCAAGAATGTCAGCTCTGCAAAAACGTTCCTTCAGCGGTAAGAGTTATTGCTTCCACTATCGTGGGGGCTGGGGACTCCTGTTGATCAGAGGATAAACAAGGTTAGAGAAGAGACAAAGTCCAAGGTGCAGAGTTGGCACTGTGCAGTTCTCTCAGTGACTGAATAGCTATGGAGATATTCAAGTGCAGGCTTTCCTAGCGAGTTCAGATCACAGCCTCTCCCTTTAAAATGCAAGAAGCTTTATCAGATCCTGTTCTCAGTGCTTTTGCTCCAAAAAACAAGCGGAGAGCAAAGAAAAGTTGTCCTGAACACCCTATTCTCACAGGCCTATCAGAGGAGTGTATCTCTCACGGAAAAGTAGCACGAGCTTTCTGCCATGTGTCAGCACTGACAGCTCTCCTTCACTCAAGGGTAAATCAAGCAAAAAACATGGCCCTACTGGGCACAGTTTATTTTTCTTAATGTTATGCAGGCTAATTTTTTTTATCAGATTAGGAGAACACTTACAGATAAAATGATTCAGTTTCTTGAATGTCATCATTAAATTGCATTCCAGGGTAGTAGTACCAATTTATACTCTTCACCAACAACCCAACTGTTTTCCTTCCGCTATACTGAGATTGATCAGACTTCTTCATTTGGCGAGACTAAGAAACACTCAAACCTACCATTTTGGTTCCTATTTCCTTGCAGCAAAATGAAGAAAGCTTACGAAGCAAACATCACACTACAGGAAGGGTGGCCTGGGACTCAGTACCACTGAGGTCAGATTATTCCGACAAAGGGGCCTGTGCCTGACTGGAAATGGTTTGAGATGGATGGACAGAGGGAATTATAGACAAAGAATACCTACAACTCTTTTAGGGAAGTTTTGTTACAAATAAGAGCAAACGTGAACCCAAAAATAGATCTAAGAAAAATAACAGTGTCTGGTTTGCTTTCAAAACTGGGAATTTTTTTTCACTAGTAGAAATGGTATGGTAAAGCCAAGAACTGAAGACGCACAAGAAAAAAGAAATGCCAGTGAATGAGGAACACAAGTCAGTACAGCCAGACATATGTAGCATTTTAAGTTAAAAACTCATGAAGGAATTAAAATCTGGATAAACACACATATAAACCATATACATCGACTAGAATATCCATCATAAAGATGCCCATTCTCCCCAAGTTTATCATACAGTTTCTACCAAGATTGCCCCAAGAGTCTTTGTAGCTACAGTAAGGTTATTTATATAAGAAGGTGGCTGTTATTTTCTAAGTCGTTTTTAGGAATAATCATACAGCAAAAGTTACCAAAACAGTGATAGTTTAGTTTAGAAACCTGGGAAATAGAAAAAAAAAAAAAAAAAAACAGAAAAAAACCCACATATATGCACAACTATTTTTTGACAATATAAAAACAATTCAGTGGAGGAGAGAATTTGCTGAAAGAAATAGGCATCCACAGGCAAAAATTAAGATTAAAAAGATCAAACCAGTTTTTATAATTCAAATTATATAAAATTAACTCAAAGCTTACTATAAAACTAAATATTAAAAAATACAGCCTAAAAAAGGCAGTGAGACCAAAGACATCTGAAAGCAAAAGATACATCAGGAGAAAGCATCCTATCAACAGCCTAATCTAGCTCTGTGCTTTCTATCCTCCAAACCTGGGAGGAGGGGCACTGTGTTTAAGCCTTCTAGCCTGTTATCTTACAGCAGCAGCCCAGTAAACTAGGGCAGACAAGAGACACTTCACCAAAGATACAGGAATGAAAATATACATGAAAAGGGATCTGATATCATTAGTTTAATATATATCACTATTCAATAAATTATCATTTAATATCATAATTTAGTATCATAAGCCACTGCCTGTTAGCCACTTCCCACGCTAAGGAAATGGCTAACAGGCAAAGGCTTTATCGTCGTAAATATTAGGATAGGCTAAAAGTGTCCAAGGGTGTGGCTGCCCATAACCAGCCCCAAACCCGAACTACTCAGGGTGCTGAGGGGAGAGCATCACAAGCTACACCAGTGACACAGTTCACTTCCTGCTGCCTGCAGATCAAGATGTATAGCTCTCAGCTCCTTCTCCAGCACCACGACTGCCTGCATGCCACCATGTCCTGCCATGATGATAATGAACCAAACCTCTACAACGATAAGCCATCCCAATTATAAGAGTTGCTGTGGCCAGGCGGTGGTAGTGCACGCCTTTAATCCCAGCACTCAGGGAGGCAGAGGCAAGCATTGATCTCTGTGAGATTGAGGCCAGTCTGGTCTACAGAGTGAGTTCCAGGACAGGCAGAGCTACATAGAGAAACCTGTCTTGAAAAACTAAAATAAAAACAACAAAAAAGAGTTGCTGTAGTCATGGTGTCTCTTCACAGCAATAGAAACCCTAACTAAGACACTAAGAAAAAAAGATAGGGATCAGGCTGAGAAATGGCTCAGTAGATAAAGTGATTGCTTACTTAAAGCAGGATATGGTAACCTGCCTTTTAATCCCCGGCCCTTGGGAAACAGGGGCATTTTCTCCAAAAAGTTAGCTGAATATTGAGTTCCAGGTTTAGCAAACAACTACCATTAATGTATAAAGTGGAGAACAATCAAGAAAGACAACCAGTAACACACACACACAAGGGCAAAAACATACATGGAAAAAAAGAGCAGAAAAAAAGTCATAATTTAATAGAAATGCTGCCTGAACATTTATTTTTAGGGTTGACATAAAATATCTGAAACCAAATCATACCTTGTCACCTTTGGCCTAGTTAAAACTTTCTCTACTTGGGTGACTGCAATATAGCAAGCTTGTTCCTTATTCCCTAACCCCAAATTAAACAAACCCACAGCTGCTATGATAAAATGTACTGGTCAGTTGTCAATACCGTGTAAATAAGCTCCTCATCCATGTGTGTTTGCTTTAAAATACTCATGAACGGGGTCAGCAGATGGCTTGGCAGATAGAGGTGCTTGCTGGGTAAGCCTGGGAACTGGAATTCAAACCCTGTCCTCTGAGCACACGTGCTGTGACACATGCACCAGCACACACATCGTGCAACACATTCAATCATTTTAAATTTTTAACTAGCAAATCCACAACCTTGCCCTTCCCCAGCAAGAAGTCAACACTATCTTATCCATGATCTTTAATAAAGGCATCAAAAGTGTCTCCTCTCTTTCCCTACTTCCAATTCACCCTTTAATCTCTCATACTTACTACTAATTATTTCTATTTCATACATGCATGTCTTTCCTGGCACTCTAACTCTACTACCCTGTATCCCTGTAAGGGCTCTCCTACAGAGGACAACTTAACTTCATCACAAAAATAATCTCAAGATCAAATTGGAAAGAAGCCACAACAATGAAATAATACAATATCATCATCACACACCTGTGAGGATGCAGAGATTCTAGCATCCCTACACTGCTGAGGGGGTGTAAAATGCATTGTCACTATGGAAAACATCTTGATTTCTTAAAAAGTTAATGAAAAACTACCATGTGATCCAGTAACCGCATTCATGGGTATTTCCTCCAGATTATTAAAAATTTATGTTTATACAAATTTATGCACACAATATTTAAAGTTGCCTTCTTTATAGTCACTGAAAACTAAAAACAACCCAAGTAATTATAATGTATGTACAAAATGGTATAGTCATACTATACAACTGCAGTCAATAACAAAAGGGAATGCATACCACTAACACCCAACAAATCTCCAAGAATTACGGTGAGTGAAAAAAATCAAATCAATCCTCTATGGCTACATACTACATAATTGCATTCATGTAATACATTTGTGGATAGTTTGCAGCTAAAGGGTAACAACATGGGGTTCTGTCTCAAATGCTCTCCATCTTTTCTTTCTGATTTATTATTTTTATGTATGGCATCCTAAGAAATCAAAAGAGGGTGCCAAATTCCCTGGAACTAGAGCTACATGGCATTGTGAGCCACCCAATGTAAGTGTTGGGAACTGAATTCTGGTCTTCTGGAAGAGCAGTAACTGCTCTTAACCACTGAGTCATGCCTCCAGCCCCTCCACATTACTTTCTGAAACAATCTCTCTCTGACCTGGAGCTTACCATGTGGCTAGACTGACTGGCCGGGCTGGCAAGCTCTGGGAATCCTATTTCTGATTCCCACGCTCCACGCTCAGTTACACTTACATACCACTGAGCCCAACTTGTACACAGGTGCCAAGGAGTAAACTCGGGTCTTCATCCTTGCACACACAGCAAAGTTTTACCAACTAAGCAATCTCTCCAGCCCCCAGAAGATGTTTCTGAAAGATGTAGAAAGTGTAGAAAATCTATATTTTCCAACAGAATCTGTGCTATTATTAAGACACAGCCCTTAATTCTGTACTGCCAAGGAATAGCTGCTAGCCACATAAAACTAATACATCCTCAAGTTTTCAGCTTTATTGTTGGGGACTGCAGACCCAAGGACCCTGAATTTTCTATGACCCCTGCCTACCGGAGTAAACAGCTTGTTTTCTTGTGCTTGCAGCTGCTCTGGGCACAAGACCCTCATGAGTTCCTGGTGGCGGGGGAGTGGTTTCTGATGGGCTTGCAGCTGAAAAATCCCAAGAGCTAGGGCATGGCCATTAGTCAAGGAGAGCCCTATATAAGCTGCCCTGGAATACAATAAAGGGAACATTCCTGTTTCAAGGCAGTGTCTGTTTGCCTGCCTGCCTGCCTGCCTGCCTGCCTGTCTCTGTGTGTATGTTTCAATCTCCAGCTCCTTGCCCAACTCACAAACCGTCCCGTGGTGCAGGTGACATATTTTATGGCTAAAATTTGAATTTTTACTTTACTTATTTCAAACAGTCCCATATCCAGTGGCTACTGCATGTAAAAATACAGGTCTAAACACCACAAAAGTGAGATTATTTTACTCTGAAATAGAACTATGCCCAAACAGCATTTAGAAAAACACTACAAATTTTAAAACATATTATACTACTTACATGTTAACAAGAAAATTATGTAAGAGTGTGCCTGAAATATTTGTATCTGCCCAAAAAAGCTTCGCAGCATACTGCACAGTAGTAATGGTATTATCTCTGCAGAGAAGAGCATGCGTCTGCTGGGGACTCCTACTACACATTCTTCATATCAGTTAACATTTTTGACAATAATTATGTCATTAATTCTTAATGCTTAAAAAAATTGTGGTTTAAATTTTTCATATCTTGAATATCCATATGCTATCCAATAAAACAGAACAGATCGCATGTTAGGTAGATCATTCAAAAAGCTTAAGTTCATATTGAGTCAGCTGTCTGAGTTATACTGCTAGGCTCTAGGTGGTTCCATTTTCCCCCAGAATTATGCTCCTTTTCTTGGACTACATTCAATAAGACACACAAACACACATACACACACACACACACACACACACACACAAGAGGGGATGTCGCTCAGTTGATAGAGTGCTTGCCTGATATGCTTGAAGCCCTGGGTTCAATAGGAAATAAATGACGTGATGGGTGGTGGAGCACCTGTAATCTCAGCACTTTGCAAAGCAAAACAATCAAAAGGTCAAGGTCATCCTCCGTAACACCACAAATTCAAGGCTAGCCTGACTTAAATGAGACTTAGTTTCACACACAAAAAAAGTTAAACAATGGAAATTTTTAAATCAAGTTAGTTAATTTTCTAAGTAAACAAGATCCTGTTTATCTATATATTATCATATTCAAATGTTCCAAAGAATTCAATGTTTACAACTTATTCATAATTGGACCTACAAAACACTGAAGAGCCATGAGTATTTACAATTTCAGGGAAGATTCACGAACAAACAAAATCTCAAAGTAAAAAACAAAAACAAAAAAGCAAGATTCTCATCCCTGTGCACTCATCTTAAAATGCATAGGAAACTAATTTCACAGGCTAGAGGTGAGCCATCAGTGCTCAGCAGTTGAGAAACACAGCTCTAACAGAGAACCCTGCTCCCAGTGCCTCTGTAAGGAAACTCCCAAGTCCTGTAGCTCCAGCGCCAGGGTTCTAACACACCTGCATTCACGCACAACCCTCATCGCAATTCTAAAATGACACAGAATTCCAAAAGATAAATAAAACCTTTAAAAGCAAGTAGTTAAAGGATAGTTGACAGCTAATTTTACTTCCTAGGTGCTATTCTAAACTTTATTTGGAGACTATAAACTGAGGACAGGACTGCTCCAAGGTAAGGCAGAGGGGAAGGTCTTGATGGAAGATAAGAGGCAGAGAACAGCCAAAGGCATCTGGAAGAGTTCAGAGCAGGGAGAGAAAGGAGTAGTCAGGACTTGGCCGTGGAGGTGGGAAATGAGGCGCCAGAGAGAGGAACAAGAGCAGGGTTACAGGTTATAAGGGAAATGAGGAGCCTGGGGGTGGGGGAAGACGGAGCTCCAGAGCTGGAGGTGTTGAAAAGTCAGGGAGAAGGTGAGAAGAGCTACCTACTTGTCTTATGGAAGGTACCTGAAGGTTAGCACATGGTTTGGTATGCTAACAGGCACTACAGACAGCCATCTGTTGGAGTGATTGTTGAAGGGAACCAACCAGCTTCACAAGTTCCCTGAGGAATGCTGGCTTTTTCTACCTGACAGAAATTGGGGAGTGGAGTTTCCTTTGGAACACATAGTTTCAAAGAATCAAAGAGGTTCCCACTGTAAAGTGCAATTGGTTACTGTACTACTAAGTCTTCAGGGTCAATGTCTGCTCTCCTCTCCTGCACTTAGAAGCCACCAAAAACAAGGGACTAGGGCATTTTCTGAAGACTTACTGCCCCTGGGCTCTTCTTCCAAGCTACAGTCCACATGTGCCAATGCTGCAGTTGTCTTGCTCTTACTAGAACTTAGCGATAGTTTGAGCATAGCCGAGAATCCTACGTTCTCAAATACCCTTTCAGTGGGTTGTTGACTGAAATGAGGGGCTGTAGGTGTACATTATGCTGTCAGGAACAAGGAAAGACAGCCCATGTATTAGGGCTGACAACTAGCCTTTTACTACATGACCAAAGAAAACGGCACCATTCGCTGCAAAACACAAATCTAAATTTCAGAGTTTGGAAATGCTAAGCCTACAGCACTTAGTACCCAAATCACTCAATTTCATTAGAAGCCCTTAAAACATATGTTTTCTATTATTCTCATTTTTCAGGAAAGAAAATCAAGGCACCCAAAGTAAGAATAATTTGCCCAAGAACAGAGTTTCTAGCAATGGATGTGATGTTTTACATACAAGAATGTAGTTTGGCAACAAATCTTTCTATCAGATATGCACATAATGATGCAGGACTCTTCAAAATGATCAAGCCTCAAGTAACTATAAATTAAACCAGCACCACTTGTCCTACCCTGATCAATCCCTGGGAACCATGGGTTTATTCTCCATTTCTATAATTTTGTAAGTTTAACTGTGTTATACAGGGCTGGAAGATGACTCGGTTAGTCAAGCCTTTGCTGTATAAGAAAGAAAACCTGGGGCTGGAGAGACGGCTCAGTGGTTAAGAGCATTGCCTGCTCTTCCAAAGGTCCTGAGTTCAATTCCCAGCAACCACATGGTGGCTCACAACCATCTGTAAAGAGGTCTGGCGCCCTCTTCTGGCCTTCAGGCATACAGACAGAATATTGTTTACATAATAAATAAATAAATAAATAAATATTTTAAAAAAAAAGAAAACCTGAATTTGGGTAATAAGTATCCATGTTCTTTTAAACTTAACAGCAGCACAAGTTGAAAAATGCAGTAAGGGCTGGAAATGCTCAAAGACCTGAGTTCAGATCTCCAGACCCACATAAAAGCCTAGCACTGGGGAGACACGGACAGGAAAATTCCTGGAGTGTTTCAGCCAGGCAGCCTAGCCTAATCACTGAGCTTCATGTTAATGAGATCCCTTCTCAGGAAACAAGGTGGACAGTTCCTGAGAACAACACTTAAGGTCCTCTGTTCTCCACATATGCATGCATACATATACGTCTGAGTACCCCCCTCAATAAACCAAATGTAGCATATTGGTTGCCTTTATTGTAAAAAAACTTCCAAATAAAAACAACACAAGCTAGCTGGGTGTAGTGATGCACGCCTTTAATCCCAGCACTGGCAGAGGCAGAGGCAAAAGCAGGCCAATCTCTGTGAGTTTGAGGCCAGCTTGCTTACACAGTGAGTTCCAGAACAGCCAGGGCTACAAAGTAAGACCCTGTCTCAGAAAAATACAAAACACCACCACCAACAACAACAAAAAAAAAAATCACACACCATTAACCAGACTCAGTCAATAGATATACACTTAGAGTAGTCATTCTATGAAAGTTGTGTTGCTTTATATTGGATTTGGTACTTTCGTTATCAAATATATTTTGCAGAAAAAATCTGAACAGACTTCACAAAAAACAATCAGCTTTATATACTTTCATAACTCATGTTTTTTACTTGCACTCACTCCTTCCTCAAGCCTTTATTTAGCCTTTCTTGCTCTCATTTCTACATGGTATACTGTATCCAAATACACACTTGTTTACATATATACCTTTATTGTTGTCTAGATCCTGCCTTTGGGAGAGAATATACATTTTTCCTGAGATTGTATAAACTTAATTATTATATATTAGCCTATCAGTTTTCCTCCAAATTTTGCTGTATTTTCCTTTAGAGCTGAATAGTATTCCATTTTTTAAGAATTGAGACAAGATCTTATGTAAGCTAACCTGGCTTGGAACATATATATAACTCAGGCTGGTCTCAAATTTCCAATAATCACTTGCCATCCCCCAGAGTTCTGGGCTTACAGAAGATGTGAGCTACCACGCCCAGCCTGACCAGGGTCATAGCTACAAACAGCATCACAACACACTGTTGCCCAGGGAACAAAATCTGAAGTATGGTTTCTACTTAATGTGACTTTTGCTCCACAGTAAGTAAAAAATTTTAGGGAGTCTTCTATAATGGTCAGCACACATCTGTTAAAATCCAGAGGCTGTACAACCCCAAGAGTGAGAAGTCTGGACTCTGAGTGACAATGACTCATAACATTAGCTGAAACATTATCAAATGGACCCCTCTGTTGCTGTATGCTGACAATGGGGAAAATTATGAAGTAGTGGGGACAAAAGGGATATGGGAGTTCCCTGTACTTCCTGCTCAATTTTATAGGATATAGCTTAAACCAAACCTAAAATAGCTAAAAGTAAATACATAAATGAATGAGTGAATAAAAGATTAAAAACAACATAGTCAAAGGCATTTGCAACAACAGCTAGCTAGTGCCTACCAAACCACAACCAACTTTGTAACTGTCATTTCTAAGACATTTAAGTATGATATAAACACATGGGCAACCTTGATTTATATGTAATTCTGCCATTTTACCAGCAAGTAAGACTTCCAAATACATCAATTATCTCTCTGTAAAATAGACACACAAAAGCAGTGAAAATAAACACATATGTAAAAAGTTTAGAATACTGTTTAGCTCATTATTATATGTCAGTGTTGGCAATTACTGTTATTATGTATCACACGGAGACGGTAACATTAAAAGAACTTGACATATGTCTCACACATTACAGGTCAAATTAGTACCCTTCTCTTCCTGTATACGATTTTACCCACACAGCAAAATGGGTATTGAAGAGGGGAGGATAAAATGAAGGGGTACTTGTAAGAATCCCCTTGGAACTTTTTCAAAATAAATATAACATAAACCCCTATTTTAGAGAACTCTGTATGGAAGCAGGTTTCCTGTGACAAAGCTGTCCTTCCGATTTAAACATATGCATAGTCTTCATCTAACCCATGTCTTCCCCCATGAAGTTATGATAAAGTTAAGATATGAGAGGTTAAGAGTTAAGAGCTTTCAATATGTTGAAATGTTCTTTAACATAAATTTCCTGGGAGTTTCTGTGTATCATCCTCTAAATCAGAGGTTGGTGAGGCGTGGCCCCGTCATCTGAGTTTATAGCAGTGGTTACAGGAAAGGCAGCTCAGCTGAGAGCACCTGCAGTTCTGCAGAGGATCCATACTCAGTTCCCAGCACCCACATGGGATAGCTCAGCCTAGCTCAAGGGCTCTGCTGCACCACCTGGCCTCCATACACATGCGCACATACTCACACAAACACATGCACATAAATAAATAATAAAAATAAGCATTGTTTGTTTGTTTTTTGAAACAGGGTTTCTCTGCATAACCCTGGCTGTCCGGAAATTTACTTTGTAGACCAGACTGGCCTCAAACTCAAGAGATCCATCTGCCTCTGCCTACAAGTGCTGGGATTAAAGGCGTGTACCACGACACCCAATTTTTTTTTTTAAATATTTATTTATTTATTTATTTATTATGTATACATATGCCTGCAGGCCAGAAGAGGGCGCCAGACCTCATTACAGATGGTTGTGAGCCACCATGTGGTTGCTGGGAATTGAACTCAGGACCTTTGGAAGAGCAGGCAATGCTCTTAACCACTGAGCCATCTCTCCAGCCCCACGACACCCAATTTTTAAAAAAAAAGGCTAAAAAGAAAAAAGACGTCCTACCTAATGTCTGCAAACCCGAATCTGATGACAGAGTTGCCAATAACCTAACAGAAGAAAACAACTTTGAAAGAAATTTCCTGTATTGTTTAAAAGGAGACATTAACTTATACACATAAACAATGTATCTCTAAATGCATACTCAATAGGATGAAAAGCACAAATGGAAAACAGCAGAGTCATCGCTAAGGCCTGAAAGGACCCTTTAAGAAGAAAACCTGTAAAGGCAGCAGATGCTTTACTTCAACAGTGAACCACGACAAGTCATGAGAAAAAAAATGTATTAAAAACAAATATAAAATTAAGCATCACCACTTAAAAAGCACACACATTATGTGGGTTGGGGGAAGACGAGGGAGGAAAGGAGGAAAGCAGTAACCCAGATCATCTAGGTGCTGAGCTCCTGGGATCCGCAGGCAGAAAGGGTTTGTGATCGTCTACTGAAGCGCTCAGCTGGTTTGAGGCTACTATGAATCAGGAGAAGCTGGACTGCAGACCAGCACAGGCTCCCTGTCTCTTCCCAGTCTTACAGCAGCTATTCTGAGTGACAGGGACCTGACACAGCTAGCAGGCTCTTCCACTCCATTCAGCACTGACTTGGATCCACAGAGTGTTTCATAGACACGTATGCTCCCTACTAGACTATTACTTTCTGGAAAACAGTACACTTCACTTTATTTTAACTCACATGCTCTAAAACAGTGTTGTGTGTACAACAATGAGATGTTCAAGTTGATTACCCTGAAAAAAAAATCACAACTTCAATCAGAACACCAGAGTTCAATGAGATCTTGGGGATCATCTAGGCTAGTCTCTTTATCTGAAAAGCAAAGAAACTAGGAGCAGTTAAGAATCTACTAACTCGGGGTTACTGACCCAGGACCAGCCCTAATCCACGGATGGGCAGTTTATCTAGTTCTAAATATCCTCTAATTCTTCCTCTGTGATAAAATGAATTATCGCCTATTTCAACAGAGCAGTGGTGATATCAACTTTCCTTTCAGTAGACACCGTGTGGTATTCATGGCCTTCAGAAGGTTTGCGGGTCAGTCCAAATGTGTGACGGCTGCTTTCCAAACAGTAGCTTGCCTAAGACTCATGCTCACAAGGACTCTAAAAGGTAGGTAATAGCAACCCGACTTTACAAATGAGGTAAATACAATTTGACCATGATGACAGTGAACAGCAACACTCACTTTTAATCCATATTCTATAGTGCCTCTTCTTGATTTAAACACACACAATTCTGAATTCAGGGCCATACCTGGTCCAAATCTGGTAAACAAGTATTTACTTGACTCACTAAACAAATGGTGTTTCATCTAAAAAGTTAAGATTTTCTTATAAAGGGGGAGGGAAATGGGAGGCTGGGGGGAGGTGGAAACTTTTTTCTTTTTCTCAATAAAAAAAAAATTAAAAAAAAAAGATTTTCTTATAAAAAAAGAAACCTCTAAAATATTTCATTGTCCATATTTGTCTAAAAAAGGTTTTGACATGGGCAGTTTACATAGAAATTGGTAATTTGGCAATAGCTGAGTCTATCTAGAGTCTTTCTATCTAAAGTGGCTGGGACAGTCTTGCCTTGTAGCTCTGGCTAGCGGGGAGCTCACAATCCTCCTGCTTCAGTTCCTCACGCATTTGTCTTTTTTTTTTTTCTTTTTTGGTTTTTTTTTTTTTTTTTTTTTTTTTGGTTTTTCGAGACAGGGTTTCTCTGTGGCTTTAGAGCCTGTCCTGGAACTAGCTCTGTAGACCAGGCTGGTCTCGAACTCACAGAGATCCACCTGCCTCTGCCTCCCGAGTGCTGGGATTAAAGGCGTGCGCCACCATCGCCCGGCACGCATTTGTATTATAGCTGTGTTCTACCATGTTTGGCAACAGCAAAACTCTCTAGCCTACAAATAATTTATCTATTTAACAAATACTTAGAAACCATTTTGTGATATTTTCTGATGCACAAATAGAGGCTTAAACAAATATTTACTTCATATCATTTAATTGCTGAGGATTCCAAATTGGAATCTAGGCCTGGGAATGAGGTTCCACTGTCAGAGTGCTCGCCTAGTGTAAAGAGAGAACACTTAAAGGCACACAACGAGCATGGTCCAGGGTGTGAGGGCCAGAACTCAGGTCATTCTTTGTTACCTTGGGTAGAGACTAGGCTACAAGACACCCTACCTGAAGAGGAAGAGCAGAAAGAGGAGAAGGAAATAAAACAGAAGCAGCAGATTTGTAATCCCCAGTCATTCTGACCCAAGAGCCTATGTTCTCCATTATCTCATTTAGCCTCCTTAACAGCCCATCAGCTAAGTGTTGTCATCATCATCATCCCAATTTCACAAACTCAAGAGAAACAGCATGTCCTGTTCTGCTACCACACTGTAAGGCTCAGAACACCAGATCTACAGCAGGTGCGAGAAACTAACCACAGAAAATAACCTCTTCAGTCAGTCCCCAGAATTCCAGAATTGAAACTACTAGGCCTTGTGTTTACTGGATAAAAGAAATAGATACCATACCAATTTAAACTGAGCAAGAGGGAAGTTGACTTTCTAGCAATATAGCATCTATTAAATAACAAACTGATGACACCTAAACTTCAAGCTCTTTATCCTATCGAGCAATCTCAAGGCTCAAGTTTAAAAAGTTTTTGAGACACGTTCTCACTACATAGCCCTGGAACTTGCTATGTAGACCTGTCTGACTTCAAACTCAGAGACATTCCTGACTCTGCCTCCCAAGTACTAGGAGTGAACTGCCACGCCCTGCAAAATCATGTTTAGGATTAAAAAAAAAAAACAAGATATGTTTACAAAGCAAAAAGCTTTTTGTTTTGTTTGTTTATAGTCTGGTTTGGAGATAGGGTATCAGTTAGCCCAAGTTGGCCTCAACTCGTTGTACTGTTAAGGTTAATTAATTTTCAACTCCTCATTCCCCTCTCTCCGCCTCCAAACCACTGCCCTGTCACCGGACTCTAAAATATATAAAACACCTGAAGTGCTTGAAATACACCCTCAGGAACAGATGAATAGAAATATTCCTTAACCACACTTACAGCACAACGTCGGAAAACTTTCTGGACATATTTTTAGGGCTTGGGTGTAAACCAAAAGAAATGTCTCTAGTGCCAATTCTAAGATTTTACCACTTCCATTTTTTTAACGATTTATTTATTTTTACTTTATGTGTACCTTATGTGTTTTGCCTGCGTGGATGTCTGTGTGAGGATCCCCAGGAACTGGAGTTAGAGACAGGCATGAGCTGTCATGTGGGTGCTAAGAATTGAACCCGGGTCCTCAACCACTGAGCCATCCTTCCTGGCTCTCCCACTTCAATTTTGTAAAAAGTTTATTCTTACTGCATAATAATTTTTTCTAATGAGACTTGTCCAGGCATACATTTCTAAGAAACTCTAGTTTTGTTGTGTGTGTGTGTTTTGTGTGTGTGTGTGTGTGTGTGTAATAAAGTTATGAATGAGCCGATGACGCAGAATGAGCACATGAGACAGTGGTCCCCGTTATTCACAATTTTCGCAAGGTACAAAAAAAATCCAAAAAGAAAATCAATTTCACGCAAAGGAACCACCTTAGTTCGCCCTGTAGTGAACACCGCAGATGTGTGCACAAAACTCAACCTCAAAGCACGACCTGAGTTCTGCGGGGAGCTGTGCTCCTCTTTCCTGCCGTGCCCGGCTAACAAGCCGAATGCGAACAGAACTGCTTCCAGGTCTTAACTAAACACAAACTCGGCCACACACTGGGAAGTAAACAACTACAGAACGTGACCGAGCTGGGACGGAGACGTGCACTTTTCATGAGAAAGATACAAAAGAAACCATGGGAAACGTGTTGCACTCTACCTTCCTAAAACAGTTGTACTGACAAGCTAGCATGTATGTGTGGATGGGTGGGTGGGTGGGGGGTTATTCCGAAGTTCCGACCCCTCTTTTTCCTTTTTTTATTTTTATTTTTTATTTTAATGGCTTGGGGGCAAATACTCAAACACCGAAAATTCGACGTCCTGAGCGCCGAGTTGGTTGCTATGACATATCCTGGCAGGGCATCACTTCGCCCAAGCAACTACTATCCCCCCACCTCCCACTCCACGAGAGAACTAACGGAGAGGACAGTGTCACCCACCGCGACGAAGGGATGGAGAGGGGACAGAAATCCAAAGCGGATCGGCTCCCGCCTCGCCCCCGGAGAGGCTTGGAGCCAGCCCGAGGGGCTCGCGCCGAGGTTCCCAAGTGTCAGCAGGCCCCCGTCGCCTCGGCACCCACAAACCACTTCCCCACCCCGGTCCTCCAGGCACCGCCAGGGACGGCGTCCCAGAGCCCGCCCCGGCCGGGCCCGCCCCGCTATCTCCTCCCCCGTTATCCGCTCGCCGCCGCTGCCGCCGCCGCGCTCGGGCCTGCTCGGACTCGCTCCTTCAGCCTCCCTCCCCGCCGGGTCCCGCGCGGACGCCTCGGCCGCCGCCCTCGCGGCGAGCCTGACGGAGCGGCCACCGCGGGCCCCGGGGCCCGGGAGAGGCGCTCGCCGCCGGTCCCTCACCTCGGGTTGGAGAAGGGGCACGCAGCCCGTTTCGGTCTCGTACTCATCCGGGCCGTCCGCCATCTTGGTGTTAAATCCCTCCTCCCGCTGCATGCCGGGAGAAAGCGTTTCAGCCTCGCGGGGCTCGGCCGAGGCGCAGGGCGAGCGCGAGCCCCGACGAGGGCGACGCGGGCGCCGCCGCCGCCGCCTCCTCCTCCCCCTCCCCCCCTAGAGCCCCCGGGACGCCCCCGCAGCCCCTCCCGCCGCCGAGGGCGCGGGTCCCGACGCGCGTGCGCGGTCCGGGCCCCGGGAGGGAGTGTGTGCGCGCTCTGCTGCACTGCGCCGGGGACAACGGACCGCGCTGGGCGTGGGCGCCGCGGACCGGGGGCGGGTCCGGCTCGCTGGCCGCTGCTTCTCCTCGGCTCCGGTCACCCGGGAAAGGAGGCTCGATGGAGAGGAGGACCGAGGGCCAGAGCTGCGCCGTGCAGGGCCGGGACCCCTCCTGGGGACGATCGGAGGGCCTCGGGTGTGACCCCCGGGATCGAGGATGCATCCTGCCCCTCGCCTCCCTACCTGCACCTTGGGGACACCCGAAGAAACAAGGACAAAACCTGGCTTCCTGGAAAAGCTTTTTGTTATGTGATCCCGTCTTGCCCTCTTCGGTATTGAGCTGGTGCTTTTCTAAATCATTGTTTCACAAGGTCAAAGCCCCACACATCTCCCCCCCCTCCCCATCTGCTACATTTTAATATGACCCAGGAATTCAGAACTGAAAGCTCTCAGTGTGACCTAGATAAAAATGACTAAAGCCATCTTTAAGAGGATATTAGGGCCGGGGGGTGGGGGGCGGGGGGACTGGTGGAACAATTGTAGAAAGGATTTGTTTCTGGTTTGAGCTATGAGGAATTGTTAATCTCTACAGCGCCTGGACACATTTAGCAGAGAGTGATCGTGCAACATGACCAATTAGAGATCCTGATAGTAACCAGTTAAAGGCAAGTAGGCAAAGATCACCAGAAAGAAACGTGCAATCGGACAAAAATAGATTTCTTTGTAAATCGGGAGGAAGGCACGGGAGAGGAATAAAGAATAGTGGAATGGAGGAGGAAACCCCTTTGGAAAATTTAGGTTCCCGCCAAAAGACTCTGAAGAGGGTCTAGGGAGAGCTTGGATCAGATCTGGATTGGACCTCGATTCTGAGGAGGTGAGAAAAAACTGGGACTAGCAAGGCATTGGATGTGATTATGAGCCTAGGACAGTTTAATAACTGGGCGCTCCCCGTAATCAAACGACAAGAAGACCTAGTTAGTATTCGTTGGTAAAAGAGCAGCGATCGCTCAGAAAAGGATGAATACGCTGTTTTATTGCTGTTCTGCTGAGAGAAAAGAGACGATCTGTGTCCTCTCAGCACGGCTTTTCCTTCCGGCACGGACCGATTTTCAGTCTTTTAGCCCCGGCAGAAACCAGAAATCATGCAAACCTAAACAGAATTTCGAGTTCTCCGTTTACAGCGCCAATTTTTTTTTCTTCAGTCAACATGGACAGAATCCTTCTTATTGTAATATTCCGGGCCGCGTCTTCTTACCCAGACGCTTTTTGCAGTTAATTAAATCTAGAGAAAAGAGTAAAGAAAGTCGAGTGAAAGAAACCGCGTTAAAACAAACAAAAATCCCACAGTGAATGAATTGAATGAGGAAAATAGGCACGGAGACCCAAAAACATTCCATGAGTGTCCATGAATTAGAAGTGTTAGTGCAGGGGCACGGTGGGAATATTCATAAAGGGGGGTGTTCACCGTGGGAGCCCTGGCTTTCCAAGGTGCTTTGGTAGAAGGATCAGAGCCAAATTGAGTCAGCAAAAAAAAAACCCCTGCCATTTAGCCCACATAGTAGTTTGGTAGTTTTAGAAATATAGCTTAACTAGATGCCCAAGTTAAGTAAATCAAGAGGTTTCCGTTTTTTAAAATGTAGATTTTTTTTGGCTCCTTCTGCTTTCTGTCCACCATTCCTTGAACCACCTCCTCCTCCTTATTGCTCCTGCCGGCGTGAGGCTCTGTCTAACCAATAAGTAAAGACAAAGATTACTGGCTGAAACCTACAAAACCATGAACCAAAATAAACCTCCCTCCTCTGAAAAAAGTGAATAAGTCTCGAATGTAGGTTCCCTGAGCCTTCTCGCTCATCCACTACAAGACATAGACCTTTATTCTTCCCTGTATCTGGTTGCCTATCGGAGACATTTGTATATGTAGCTTCTGAGAAACCTCCAACTTACAGAGGAAACGATTAATGCTAAAAAGTGGCTGAAAGGGAAATGAAACAGAAAATGAACAATCCGTGCCTTCCTTCCTACAATAAGGCTGAAATAAATAATTACTAGAGGAGGAACTGGCAAACCAGGAGCGAAAGCAGCCGTTCTCATCTTCTCCCCGTGGCACACTCCAGAGGGAATAGACGGTTTACAAGCCAGCCTGGAATTCATTGCATGACCCTGTCTCAAAACATTAACAACAGAAAAGGGCAGCGAGTCTTGGGAAAGCATATCCAATTGGACTAGGTTTCATGGACCAAAATGAGGCTGTTGGCGCTGAGCGGACACCACCTTGGTAATTACAGGGTTCTTATCTACACAGCCTGAATCTGAGATAATATTTTCAAGGGACTGTAAGTACAGCAAGTGAGCATATTGATTGCACAGATGACGCAAGAATGGCTTTCATAGATAAGAAAGAACAAAGTTGAAAGAGAAGTATTGATCTGGTAGGGAGAGAAAAGTGAAGTGGGGGCGGGAGGACAGGGAGATTGGAAGGAATAGGCTCCAGCAGGGTAGATCTGGTTTCACAGGTAACCTGAGAGACAGCTTTAGCCCTCACCTAATTCTAGTCCAAGTTCACCATTTCACAAGTGGGCAAAGAAAGGATGGGGAGCCTAGAAACCTCCTTAAAGCCAGAGAACCAGGCTGAAACATAATTACATCTGGAAGCCTCTTGAAATTCCCTGCCTACTACTCCACTGCTATCCCCTATTTCTTCTGTTATAATTATCTGCCGTGAACTGTTTAGTTTATTAGGTGCTTTATAAAAAAATGTGTAGGTGTGTGTGTCTGCATGTGAGACACGTGAGTGGAGCTGCCCGTGAGGACCATAGGTGTTGGAGCCTCTTCAGCTTGGATTAGAGAAGGCTGTGAGCCCTGATGTGGGTTCTAGGAAGCAAACTCTGGAAGCCCTCTGTAAGAGCAGCAAATATTCTTAACCTCTAAGTCATCTCTCTAGCCCCTATTCAGTGGTGTCTTAAAATAATGGTGAAAGCATTTACGTGAGACCCAAATCGTTAACGGTACCACTGTACCGCACTGTTAATTAGAGGCACAGTGTTGTGCAGCAGATCCCTAGATCCTATACTTTATGCCCACTACACAGCACTTCCTCTTTACCTATTCTAACTCTTGCCCACCGCCATGCCATTCCTCTTGTATCCATTCGACTGTCTTCATATTCCTTATAGAAGTCAAAACATGCAGTAGTTCCTCCTATGACTGGCTTGTTCCGCTTAACGTAATGCAATGCAAGATTTATCTGTGTTGTTGTCTATGATAGCAATTCCTTCTTTTTAAGAACGGAACAATATTCCACTGTACTTCTCTAGCACATTTGTGTCATCCATTCACCCCTCAGAGAGTGTTTACATGTCCTTCCTCTCTTGGCTATTGGGAACAATTGATTGAAGTGCACAGTGGTGCGCTCACTATGGAAACCAGAATATGGGATGTATTAGAATGGCTTACAGGCTGTGATCCAGCTAGTCCCATACTGGCTGTCTACCAATGCAAGGTCCAAGAATCCAGTAGTTGTTCACCCCACAAGGCTGGCTGTCTTGGCTGATCTTAAGTACAAGCCAGAATTCTGAAGAAGTTGGTTGTAATGTCAGTGAAGGAACGGTCTTGCCGGCACCAGCAACGGCAAGGAGGCAGCGAATGAAAGCAAGCTTCCTTCTTCCACATCCTTTAGACTACCCGCAGAAGGTGTAGCTCAGACTAAAGATGGATCTTCCCACCTCAAAAGATCTGGATTAAAAGTGGTCTTCTCACATCAAATTATGTAATAAAAAAGATTACTTTTTAAAGTTTCTGTATCTGGTCAGTTTTTTACCAACCAAATCTGGTTGGTTTTACTTTTTAGAGTTTTATTGGGCTACAGAGTGGTAGTTTTCTTCTGACATTTTCATACGTAGTTTCCCTCCCATTGCGTCCTCTCCCGTCTCCTCACTCCTGCATCCCCGGTGTACAGCCTTCAGCTCCTATCATCTTCCTTCCGTTTTCATATCTCGTGTGTTCTATTGCTTCTTCTACACCCCTCCCTTAAAGCCTCCTTTTTCCATCCTTGATCATTCTCTCACTTCCTGTACTCTGCCCACACTTCCTCCCACCTCCATACTCATATTTAACAATGAGAAGCTATTATGGGACCCACATATGGGAGAGAGCATACGTTATCTGTCTTTCGGATCCTAGACTAGCTTAATAAAATATCTTCCAGTTCTACCCATTTTCCTGCAATTTTCATAGTTTCGATTGTCTTAATGACTATATTTAAATTCCATTGTGTAGAAATACCATGTTTCCATTGGCCAGTCATCCGTTTTGTATATCTAAGCAGTCTCCATCCTTTGCCATTATGAATAGAGCTGCAATAAATATGGATGTGCAAATGTCTATGGTAGAATATAGAGCCCTTTGATTATAGGCTCCGGATGGTAGAACCGAGTAGTTTTAGGGCAGTTTTATTTTCAGTTTTTTGAGAAGCTTCCACATTCATTACCTTATACACTTATTGTTGGTGGGTTTTTTGTTTGTTTGCTTGCTTTTTGTTTTTGAGACAGTCTCTTGTAGCCAAACTTGGCCTCAAATGCACTATTTAGACCCATGATTTTTGTCCACTTCTCGGGTGCTGGGATTACGGGCGAGTGCCCAGCTGCTTTTTAATAGTGTTCGTCCTAACAAGTGTGTAATAGCTCATTGTGGTTTCCATTCGAATATCCCTGATGATAATTAGCAATTTGGGGCATCTTTCATAAAACTATTGGCCATTTGCATATCTTTAGAGAAACGCTTCGTGCTTGGCCTATTCTTACGGGATTGTCTGCGGTTTCTCCGTCGACCTGTAGGAATTCCTTGCCTGTTTTGGATATGGCCCCAAATGCATGGTTTGCAAATGTTTTCTCCCATTCTGCAGATTGAGTTTTCACTCTATTGATTGGCTGCTTTGCTAAGCAGATGCCTTTTACTTCAGCATAGTCCTGCTTGTCTGGTCTTACCTTTGCTTCCTGGGCTTTTGTGTTGTGTCCGAGGAATCACTGCCAAGCCCCATGTCCGAAAGGTTTCATATGCTTTCTTCCAGCAGTCTGTGAAGTTCAAAGTCTTGCATGTCCAGCTCTCTTAATTATGAATTATCTCTCCAGCCCCAGGTATTGCATTTGTAAATGAGGGAAAGAATTGGAAATAGTCAATCTTACATACCTTTTGTTTGTTGAGACAGATTCCCTATGTTGTTCTGGCTGCCCTGGAACTCCCTCTGTAGACCAGGCTGGCCTCAAACTCACAGAGATCTGACTGCCTCTGCCTCCTGAGTACTGGCCCATGTCTTTAGGCTCTACATCTGTGGAGTCAACAAACCTAGGATTGGGAATATTTAACAAGGAACAATTACATGTGTATTGAACATGTACACACTTCTCTTGCCATTTCTTAAGCAATGATATATAACTACTTGTTTAGAGTTTATGTTGTATCTGGCATTACAAGCAATTTAGAGATGACAAAGCTTCTTGGAGGATGTGTACAGGTTACAGGCAGACACTATGCTGTTTTGCCGTTTTACTTGAACCATCATAGATTTTTGTATCCATAAGAGTCTTAGAGGTACCACTGCAATGTGCTGTGATGCTGAAAACGGCTTTAAAAAAAACCCCGCGAAGTTCAGTGTCCACAGATAAAGCATCTTAAAGGATGCTTTCACACTACAGTAGCAGAGTTTAATAGTGATAGTGGGAAACTATGGGGCTCACGAACCAAAATATTTACTAATCTGGTTACTGACTGGAAAAGTTTACTCATCCCTCGCTCACGGTATCCACTGGGGACACAGCGTTTTCCCGCACAAAACCATTTGGTCAGTAAGGACAAACGAAATTGAGCTCTTCCCAGAAAGACAGGAAAGGAAGAATAAATGGATCAAATAGGAATCAGCAGTGTCTGCTGATTTTATCTAGAACTTTCGGCTGGTGGAGAGCAAATTCAGCTTAAAACGTCTCGATGCTGGAAAGAGAGCCGGTTTGCAACGCTTCAGTCTCAGGACAAGGTGTGAGACAATGACAGACATGGTTATTAAACACATTACGTGCAAGAGAGAGCCCCTAATGACTTTGTAAGCATTGTGTTTTGCATCTGATCCCTGCTAACTTCCTCCTTTAGTGGTCCTTGACACCTCAACCGCATGATTATGATGCTCCATCCCAGTGGAATGTTTACAATTCTCTGATCTCACCAAGACTTTTCCTAACCTTTGTTCCTGTTGTCGCTTCTACCTGGAATGCACTTTCCTTGTGCCTACCTGGCCAACTTCTGGAAACTTTAAGGCCTAACTCCAGGGTTGTTGCCTTTGAAAAGTCATACAGAACATCCCTAAAGTTCTGCCTTACTTTGTTATCTTTCCTAGGGCTCCCTGGAAAGAAAAGACAGAGACAAGGGCTTCCTCGTTCCTTGCATTTATTCACTTGGTGACATGATTCCAGGGAACAAAAATTGGGGATGGGAGAACGAGAGTAAAAACCAGTAAAAAGAAAACGAAATTATGCACTACATGACAGAACACACTTCCTGTTACAGGCAGTGGAGACCGGATCCTACTGGAGACACAGGATCCAGAACTCAGACCGATTTGCTCAAAGAAGAAGGGATAATGTTGTACTCTTTGTCTGAACTCTTACACTTTTGCGTTTGCCTAGAGAAGAAGCCTTAGGGTAGGAAACAAAAGATACCTACTGCAGTGATCATGTGTCATCCTGGCTCAGCTGGTAACTATGGCTACAAAATGGCTATGAGGTGTCTTATACAGTGTGTATTATTCAATCTGATTGTAGCCTTCGCGAGTGTGTGGCAGGGCCTTCAGGGTGGTAGGAGGCAGTGTTAGTGAAGCAGTGAGTCTGCTAGTGACAGAGGAACAAGCACAGCCCGTGCTGTTTTGACTCAAGGCTTGAATTTTATCCCCTCCTCACCACTCCCTGGCTAGGTGGCTCTTTATGTAAGCGGATGGAGCAATTCGTCTTACTGAGCGATGGTTGTGGCGTTTACCCATTTATAGTTGCCATTCAGCATGGTTGCACTGAGAATCCCAATCATGTCCCTGGCACAAGATAATTCCAAGTTGCTCGAAGTCCTGTGAACTATATAAGTTGTGACAGAGAAGGGAAATATTAAGCTACTTCTGTGGCAGTGGAGTGCATACGTACTACTTCCCCTTCTACATGAAAGCCGCCTTTTGTCCCTCGTTATTGGCAGGACTGGGAAGAATCTATTCCCTAGAGCATTAATCAAAGCCTATTCTGTTGTTTTATAGTAAATAGACCACCCCCCAGCATGGCGGCAGAAATCAGAGCTGTTCTGAGGTTAAGTTTCCAGTAGCCAACCATGATTTTCTCTGACAGAGCTCATTTTTTTTTTTTTTTTTGCAATGGCCAAGCAAGGAATAACTGACTTGAACAAGAATGTGATCAGGACCAACAAATCTCCACAACTTAAGTCTCTCACAGAGACACGGATGTCTGTTTCCTCTCGGACTGTTGTCGCTCTGATTTATTGTTTTGCCCAGCAGTGGTGTGCACTTCTTTTGCTTGTTTTATTTTGTTTTTTCCCTATCATAATAATTCTTTGCTATGGAATAGGGAACACAATATAAGAATTCTGCCAGTTGCTACATCAACACTACAACTTGGCATTTAGGAGTGTGAGTTCGGGATGAATCACCAACTCCACTGGACCACTGTGAGGTGAGCCTGGGCCATCTGGTCTCTGTGAATTCCCTCTCTGCTTGGAGGCTATGGCAGGGCTTCTGATTTCTCAGTATGATGTCAGGTCAGACCTGTACCCAGCAAGTCTTGGAACATCTCATGTTTCCCCTGTCTCAATGGGCTGTCTCTATAAATGGATACACGTCCCTTGGGAAACTGTTGGAGGGATACACAGGATATGTGTTTGTGCTAGAACTCCAAGAACTTTACTCAGCTTCCCCTTCACGTGATGAGCACCAGGTCAGAGTGTGCTTAGCTGTGTAGTGGGTAGGGGCTGCCATGGAAACAGCGAGCGGAGGGCCTTCTGCTCACCAGCTGCCCACCCTTTGAGTTACACATGTAGGTCAAACAGCCCTCCAGTAGATGGATGCTCATTTAGCTTTCCCAGAGGCCCACGGGTCTGTTAGTCATTATCTCAGAAGCCTGTGGGCGAGACACGTGGGTTGCTCCTCGGGCCTTGTGGCTCATTATTGTAATTATGTCCACTTTCTGTCTGTCAAGGGCTGCCATCTGGCCTCTGCTATTCTGGATGCTTCTTGATTCGTTGTGTTAGGCAGTGCAGTTCTGCAGCAGCACCTCTTAGTATCGAGTACGGTAGACAGCCACCACTGAATATCCCAAAGAGGTCAATGGCACCTTCATCCCGGAATTTCTACCTTGGGGATTATATATCCTCTGGGCTCTTAGGAGAAACACAGTTAGGCTGTGGGCCTTAGACTTTATATTTTTTTCCCCATAATTCTAACTTCCTTTAGCCTTCAGACACTTTCCTTAAGTGGAGGGAGGCACTGGCAAGTTCTCTTCATCCCGTCCTTGCTTCAGGTATCCTTCCCAACTGTGTATTAGCAGGAACTCAGGTGTCCTTCCTCCATCACAAAAGCCCATGTTGTCAATGATAATGTGGTCTACTTTTACATCCTGCCCTCCTTGACTCACTACTATCCAGATCTTCCTCATACCTTTGTTCAAACAAGTGATACTGTTCTTGACCTCGTCAGAGGTAAGTGTACCCTCAGACAAGAGCAGACTAGTCTCTAGGGTGGTGGTTCTTAAGACTGCTTTGAGGGGGTCGAATGACCCTTTCACAGGGGTCCCCTAAGACCATCCGTGTATCAGGTGTTTACATTACAATTCATAACAGTAGCAAAATTAAAGTTATGAAGTAGCAACGAAAATAATTTTATGCTTGTGGGGGGGGTGTCACCACAGCATGAGGAACTGTATTAAAGGGTTGCAGCATTAGGAAGGTTGAAAACCACTGCTCTAGGTAAAGCAGAGGGAACTGTTTATGCCAAAAGAGCACAGGAGAATGTGTGAGTGGAAATTCCATAGGCTAAATGTAGTTCTGTTACCATGCAGTTCCATTTCGGGTCTGATGACTGGCACCGTTTGCTCTATGGATATGGAAGACAAACATCTCTTTAAAGGTTGCTCAGAGGTTGTAATGGTTAACTTTAAATGCCAACAACGTTAAACAACTTGAAAGCTCCTGGGTAGAGAGTCTCAATAACAAATTATCTACATTAGTTTAGCCTGTGGCACATGTATGTCAAGGGTTGCATCAACTAATGAGGAGACCCAGCCCATTGTGGGCAGCACCATTCCCTAGGCAGGGATCCCGAATTGTCTAGGAATAGAGAATTGAGCTAGCACAAGCTAGCAGCATGCACACATTTATTTCTCCCTGTTTTTGACTATGGATGTAGCGCAGCCAGCTGCATCAAGTTCCCACCACGGAGATTCCCCAGCAATGATTGACAATGTATAACCAGGTACTGTAAGATGAACAGCAGACCCCTCACTTTCCCAAGCTGCTTTTGTCAAGGTGTTTTATAGTGGAAATAAAAGTAAAGCAGAGACTCTGCTTTCATGGCCTGGCCAGGACTGAAAATTGATTACTTGAGCCCATCTTTTCTTTTTCATCTGATTGCTCCCTTGGCAAAAGTGAGCCAATCCTCAGATCTTATCACTACCATTGCCAGGCTGGAGAGATCACACAGAGGTTAAGAGCACTGGCTAATTCTTACATCTTAATTTAACCCATTTTTATTAATCTGTATATCACCGCATGACAGTGGCTTACCAGGTAAAATTCAGCACACCTATCTCCAGCGGCAGATCCATGGCGTCTCTCTGTGTCTCTGCCATCCTTTTCCCAGCATTCAGTTCTGTATTCCCCACCTACCTAAGTTCTGCCCTACCAAAAGGCCAAGGCAGTATAAACAGAAGGACCACCTACACCACTTCCAGAGGTCCTGAGTTCAATTCCAAGGCAACACATAGTGACTCTCAGCTTATAATGAGATCTGGTGCCTTCTTCTGGCATGCAGGCCTACATGGAGTCAGAATGCTGTATACATAATAAATAAAATAAAATTACATCTAAAAAGTAATTACCATTGACTTCAAATTTTTCTTTTTTTTTTTTTTTGGTTTTTCGAGACAGGGTTTCTCTGTGGCTTTGGAGCCTGTCCTGGAACTAGCTCTGTAGACCAGGCTGGTCTCGAACTCACAGAGATCTGCCTGCCTCTGCCTCCCGAGTGCTGGGATTAAAGGCGTGCGCCACCATCGCCCGGTGACTTCAAATTTTTCAATAGGAAGGTTTTCTTAGTCCTATTTTTCTTAGTCACTGTTTTATTGCTGGGAAGAGATACCATGACCAAGGCAACTTCTTATGAAAGAAAGCATTTCATTGGGGGCTGGCTTACAGTTTCAGACGTTTAGTCCATTGTCATCCTGGTGAGGAGCTGGTGGCATGCAGGCAGGTGCTGGAGCAGTAGCTACAAGCTACATCCTGATCCATAGACAGAGGGAAAAGCAGAGAGAGATAGACTCTTGTAGGCCTCTGGTCTCCCCTTATTCCTGGGGCACATCTCGAGGACAATTTCTGGTCTACATGACTAAGCATTCAGACCTTATTCCTGGGGCGCATACGGTTTCTAGTCAGATGACTAGCTCAGATGACTAGCGATCTGCCCCACCTGCTTAAGTTCCTGTTTTTTCCCTGCCCCACCTGGTGATTAGCTGCAGGGCTGCAGGCATTCATTCCACTGCTGATATGGTAATTTCCCATCTCCCTGGGCGGAGGTCCTAGTGCTGCAGTTAGGTAGAAAAGGACCTTCCAAAAGTCTGAATAAACGGCATTCGCTTGATCTCCTATCGAATGACCCTGGTCTCTTTGTGTCTTGTGTTCAATCTCCAGGCCCTTACTCGACTCGCATTCGGTACAGTGGCGCGTGAGCTGTACCGAGGGTGTAACACCTGAACCGGGTGTTACAGACTCTGGGCTTGGCACGAGCTTTTGAACCCTCAAAGCCTACTGCCAGTGACACTCTTCCTCCAACAAGGCCACACCTCCTAATTCTTTAAATCCATTTCAATAGTGGCTGGTGACTAAGAATTCAAATATTTGAGCCTATGGGAGCCATTCTTATTCAAACCACCCCACTATTGAACCTTACCCCAAATCATTTATCAATGAAAGTCTTAGTGATGTGATTGACAACAGGGCTAGCCCCACTCATGCTTTCTGCCAGCTGTGGAAGTGTTCTGATGAGGCATTAGTACCGGAACCCTTCTGGTGTAGGATAGGGAAGTGGCTTCCCACTCTACTTCTACCGTGAAACACCTTAGTCCTCAGAAAGACAGACTCTGAGACAAGCGTTTCCATACAATTGGTTTCCTTTGGAAAATGACTAAAGAGAACAATAGTAGGAAACGAGGGTAAACATTGGAGAAGATAGTACTACAATGGGTGTGTTTCACTGGGCACCTGGAGCTCCGTCCTGCTGGGAACCTGTAGCACCATGAGGTGGTGGCTTACTGTGAAAGATCTTAACCTACATCCATCTCAGAGAGGAGAGCTATGGCGTCTGACTCACTTCCCTTCTTCCCAGCATTCTGTTCTATCTACTCCACCCACCTATGTTCTGACCTATCAGGCCAAGCAGTTTCTTATTAATTAACCAATGAAAGCAACACTTAGAAAGAAGACTCACCTACATCAGGAACCTTTGAAGACCTTTATAAATTGCACCTCGGAATTGTCAGAACAAATCACGTGACACAGAAGGGCCACGATGATCAACCTGTTGATTCTATTCTGCACTGATCAAAGGTAGCGCCAGGCCGACTCCCTGACTCTGTCCATGGGATGCCCATGATAAAAGTAAGTAGACAAGCTTGGCCAGACGTTCCGTGTTAGGTCAAAGAAGACTCGGGCAGAATGCAAGGGCTCCTCCATCCACTGAGGCAAGGCCAAAGACTGAGCACAGCCGCTGTGGCACCAAAGACACAGCAAAAGGGAGCACCAAGAAAATGTGAGGAAGAAATCAAAGACGGCAGACACATGCCCGCCTCCCTTGCTGCATGAGTAGACTACAGCCTAGTTTTCATCCTCTGCCTGCCACCTAGCTCAGATGCTAAAAATAGGAACATGGGATAGATTGGCATCGTGAGCACTGAGAAGATTTCAACACTTCTGTGGTGTTCCTGCCAAAAGCCAGATCCCAAATCTACCCATGGAGAAATGTCTGACAAACAAAGTAAGGAGCATTGCACAAAACGGTCACCTCGTGCTCCTGTCTCCCCACCCCCACCCCCAGCCCCCAACGTGACTGTTATGAAAGTCTGGGGAATTCGTTACACAAAAATTAAATGTGATATCTGAGCCAGGGTTTTGTGTTGCTAAAACCAACATTATTGGAGCAATTGGCCAACGTTGAGTCTGATCTATAGGTTAAATGGTATCTTTTACATGGATGTTTATTTCCTGGTTTGTTCTGGTGTGGTTAGGTCAAAGAGGTCCTTGTTTATATGAAAAATACACGATGGCATGTTGGTGGTAGGAGAGCATCAGTCTCTCAAATTCTCAAAGAAAATGATGATAAACTTAGAATTTGAGAAAACTAAAAAAAAAACCCATGAAGATATGAAGGATATTTGATAGTTCTTTGAACAGATACTGTGACAAAAACTGAAATTATGTCCAAATGAAACTTCGAATTTTAACATATGTATATATATACATACACATGTATACAAATGTGTATATATGTATCTGTCTATCTTAAGCACCTAGCATGATGTTTACTGTCACATAGAGAACAGCATATGTACATTTATGAAGAGATGAGAGGGCAGCTTCTAGCTGACTCCGCACTTCCTTTTCCTTTGCTAATTCAGGGTACCCTGCTTAGAAGAGTTTTTCCGCCCTAAGTCATGTATATTCCAAAAGAAGACGGCTTTGATCATGAATATTGGTTGAGTTAATAGACGTAAGTAACCTTTGTTTGTTTGTTGTTTTTTTGTTAAAAATTCTACATAGCCTGGAATGGACTACAGTACTCGCGTTTGGAAAGAGGCTGAAAAATAGATCAAGAAAGTCATTTAAGTGTAAGTTTCCTGAGCCGTGGGTCTCGACTCCACATGGGATCACGTGACTGGATGTGATGGTTGTGACTAATTTGGCAAGAGTCAAAGCTTCTGAACACACGATGACCAAAATAAATTCAAAACCAAGTGACAGGACTCTCTACACACAAGCTGCCGTGTGGGTGAGTGTTGCCGTAGGCAGCTCAGCCCAGGTGCAGGACAACTGTGTTACCAGTTGGCATGTGTGCAAACTGGTCCATGCTTATCACTATGACATGGTCTAACTATGGAAGCAAAGACTATCATCCCCACCCACCCTCCCCAGCACGTGTCAAATCACCGTGTGTTTGGATTCTGTTCTCCATCTCACTGTGGGGGAAACCTACTTTCATCCTTAATAAATGGTGAACTTGAAGACACACCAAAGAATGTTTTTTGTTTTGTTTTGTTCTGCTCACCCTTCTCTTTTTTGAGACAGGTTCTCACACTTGTAGCCCTGGCTGTCTTGGAACTCACTCTGTGGATCAGGCTGGCCTCTAATTCAGAGAGATCCACCTACCTCTGCATCCTGAGTGCTGGGACTAAAGGAGTATGCCACCATAGCCGACAAAGATCGTTTTAAAATATTTCTTTATGATTTACTATCAGCAGATGTTTGATTTATGAACCTGTTATATATAACCACATATCCAGAGTTATGTTAAAAGTTTCTCGATCTAAAAGGGGGTGACAGATGGCAAAAGTGAAAGAAATCCTGGCATGGGTAAAGGTAATAAAGTTTGGGTCCTCTGGAAATAAACTTAAAGCCGGGTGGTGGTGGCGCACGCCTGTAATCCCAGCACTCGGGAGGCAGAGGCAGGCGGATCTCTGTGAGTTCGAGGCCAGCCTGGTCTACAAAGGGAGTTCCAGGACAGGCTCCAAAGCTACAGAGAAACCCTGTCTCAAAAAACCAAAAAATAAATAAATAAATAAACTTAATAATATTTTTTATTAAATAAAAGAAAGAATACAGACGACATATGTTTTCACTCTACGTTTAAAGCGTTTACGATATCACCTAACAACTGTTTGTTGCTCTGTAGGAAAGTCTTAATGCTGTCAGGGAGAGCTGGAAGATAGCAGAGAGCCCCGAGGAGCCAGTTCTAGTCTCTGAGGCTTGAACGTGGTCAGTCCCCTAACTTCCTCTTACATAATCCAGGGAATTCTTTTTTTAGCCATAGCTCGCTTGAGTCAGGCTCCTAAGATCACTATAAAACCTGTCACCACCAACACACCCACAAACCGAATCCGGCGGTTGTCACACTCAGGAACCTAACCACGCTGGAGATGTATCCATCCTGGGTTTTTTTTTTTTTTAAACAAACCCCAAACAGGACCTTCTTTTCATCCTCACGTGGCACTCCATGTTCAGACTCTCCCCATTCCTGGTGACTTTTCTCTTGGCTGCCTCTGTTTCGTTCACAGTTGCACTCAAGATCTGGACCGAGCCCAGCTTTTCAGTGTGACACACGTAGCATCATCGTTTTGTGTCTTCTTTCTTACGTAACCCCTCTCATAAGCTGCTAACTGTGTTGGTGATAGTCAGGCAACCCGCTCTCTGTAATTCTCATATTGTTTGAACCTCGAGGCTACAATAAATCATATTGTTATATAGTATTTGTGGAGAAGTAGTGAATTTTAAAAGCATGTGACTCTCCGAGACTGCAGTTTTTGGATATTAAGAACAACAATGGAGAGGCAAGTAGGCTGCAGCTTTGCATTGTGAGAAAGAGAAGACTCCCTGGGGACCAATGTGAACGGAGTATATTTTTCTCATATGAAAAATCCATTATATATGACCTGCTTGTCAATCTAATTCTAAATTCAGTTGCATGCGTTAAAAACTTCTAAAGTCTCCATGAAATTCAAAAGCATATATATTATTCCTTGGAAGTGATCTGCAAAAAAAAAAAAAAATCCAGCCATAAGAAATATAGTTCAGACAAAAAGAAATATAAACAGTTTATACATAAATGATAAGGTCTCAACCAGGGTTATACTGAACTGTATATTAAAGCAAGGATACTATATAATATTTTATTAACAGATTGGAAAAGATTAAGAACAGACCCTCTCAGACATACATTGCTGGCAAAAATTCAAGTTAGCATAAACCCTTTTAGATGACATTTTAGATAAATTTGTAGTATTTATCTAAATTTCAAACACATCTAGTCTCTGACCTGGAAACTCCATTTCTAGAAATTTGATCTACAGATTCATCCCACAAGCATGCAAGAGCTCATAGTATAAAGTTATTTACTATGTCAGCTTGTCACAGGAAAAATCCAAAACCATTCTTAACAGTTTGTCACTAGGGAAGCAGTTTAATATAGGACATTTGTGTCGTGAAAGCTGCACGGCAGACACAGAACGTGAGGTAGAGAAAGGTAAATGGAAGACCACGGGGGAGGGGGCAGATTTTGTATATGCTTAGACATCAAGATGACAGGGAAGTGCCGGTGAGTTCTGCAAAGTGGATGTTTGGTTTATTGGTTTGTTTGCTTGTTTGTGCTTGCTTGGTATGAGATCTCTCTATAAACTCCAGGCTGGCCTGGAATTTACTAGATAGCCTAGGCTGGCCAAACTCATGGCAATCCTCCTGCCTCAGCCCCGTGAGTGCTAGATTTACAGGTGTGAGCCACCATATCTGTGTGCAGAGTAGAATTTAAATGAGAAGAAAGAAAAGGATAATTTGTCTTAGTTACATGGTGATAAAACACCATGACCGAGGCAGCTTTAAAAAAAACTAATTTGGTTTATGATTCCAAGAGGGTTAGAGTTTATGGTGGTGGGTGGGAAGGGAGGGAGGTGACTGGAGAGGCAGCTGAGAGCTCACATCTTGATCCCCAAGCAGGAGGCAGAGAACACATTGGGAATGGCATCACTCTTCAGAAAGCTCCAGGCCACCCCCAGTGAGACGCCTCTTCCAACAAGGCCACACCTCCTAATCTTCCCAAACAGTTCTACCAGCTGAAGACCAAGCATTCGAACATGTTAGCCTATGGTGACCATTCTCATTCAATCTGGCGCATTCCTCTCCCTGACCTGCTCTTCCCCCCCCCCCCCCCCCCCCCCCGTAGCCTCATGGCCATATGATAGTGCAAAATGCATTTAGTCCAACTTCAAAAGTTCGAATCATCTTTTATCCTCAATACAGTTTAAAAGTCCAAAGTCAGCCAGGCAGCCCACACCTTTAATTCCAGCACTCTGGAGGCAGAGGCAGGTGGAGCTCTTGGGTTCAAAGCTAGCCTACTTTACAGAGTGATTTGCTGTGGAATGATCCTTCTGTATACTGTGTGAATATATGTTGCTGTGATTGGTTTAATAAACAAGCTATCTGTCCAATAGTTGAACAAGTTACAGTGAGGTGGGAAAGCCAAACTGAGAATGGTGGGATCAGGAAGGTCAGAGTCAGAAGAGACACCAGATAGGGAATGAGTTGGACACACAAAATGGGATAGAGGTAAAAGCCACAAGCCTTGGGGCAACACAGAGATTAATAGAAGTGGGTCAAGTTGTGAGAGCTAGTTAGTAACAAGTCTGAGCTATTGGCCGAGCATTTATACTTTATATTAAGTCTCTGAGTCAGTTATTTGGGAAACGGCTGCTGGTTATTTGGAAGCAGGTGGTCAACATAGAAAAACTCCACCTACAGTGAGTAGGTTTCTACACAGAGGAAACTTGTTTGGAAAAACCAAAAAAAGAAAAGTGTTTTTTTTTCCAAAGTCAAAGTATCTTCTAAGACTCAAGCCACTCTCTTCCCTGTAAGCCCCTGTAAAATCAAAAAGCAAAGTACATACTTCCAGCGCACGATGGCACAGCATATGCACCTCCGCTCCAAAAGGGAGGGCAGACAGAACCAAAGCAAGATCCAAACGCACCAGGACAAACTCCAAATCCTGCTGCTCCACCTGTGATGTCAAAGGGCTCAGATCTTCCCTTGCAGTTTTTCTACCTGCAACAACATTTATATCAACACACACTACTTTTATAACAAATTAATTTAATCTCAATGCTGTGATACTACCCCCACGCTGCTGTGATAGAAAACATCATTAATGCTAGGGAGATGGTTTGGGTGATGAAGTCCTTGTCAACAAGCCTGAAGCCTTGGGTTTGGGTCCCCAGATCCACGTGAAAGACAGGCACAACTGCGCATGTCTGTAATCCCAGCACTGGGAAGGTAGAGACAGGTGGATCTTTGGAGATAAATGGACAGCCAACCTGACCAAATCAGTGAGCTCCAGGTTTAGTGCTTCAAAAGATGAGGTTGAAAGTGATTGAGGATGACATTTCACATCTGGCCTACACACGCACACGCACACACACACACACAGACACGCATGTGTATATGCATATACAAACACATAATACACGTATAGCACATGCATACAAAACCACAAAAAAATACAACTGATTTTAGCCAATAATGAAAATCTGCAATCTATTCTTACAGTAGGTGGCATTTTAGAATGCTAATCAATTGAATTAAAGAGAAACATATATAATAGGGTCATTTCTTTTCTGTTTGTTTTTGTTTGTTTTGTTCTTCTGTGAGCTTTCATTGTGTTTCTAGGAGCCAATCTTAACCCCGGTTGCTCCTGTGCCCTGGTAGGTACTCTATTATCTTTGCTGGTCTTACCTCTTCTCTATTTCAGTGCTCATCAGTGCCCCTTCTCTGTTGCAGCTCTCTTCATTCTGGCTGCCATCTTTCTTGGTCTGTTTGACAGTGGCATCTCTTGGATGGCCCCAGTTTCGTTCCCTGAAGCCCACTGCGCCAACCTCTAACACATAACCAGTCTCTAAAATGTTAGTGGAGGGCTGGAGAGATGGCTCAGAGGTTAAGAGCACTGCCTGCTCTTCCAAAGGTCCTGAGTTCAATTCCCAACAACCACATGGTGGCTCACAGCCATCTGTAATGGGATCTGGTGCCCTCTTCTGGTCTGCAGGCATAGACACAAACAGAATATTGTATACATAATAAATAAATTAAAAAAAATGTTAGTGGACCAGACACTGTTTGCAATATATATATATTAATAAATGTACATAGAGTAGGGTATAAATATACACATATATGTATTAGATACACACACACATATTATCATGCTACTTTATTGGGCTGCTTGAATTCCTCAACAACCGTCCATTATTGTCAGAATGGAGTTCAAACTCTAAGTAGTAGGATAAGACATTCTAAGTAATTCTACTCCATTCATGTCTGGTCACTAAACATCACTAACCTAGTAGCAAGGAATACAGTTTTTCATTTGTTTAATCATCATATTCTTGTTGCCGTTTCAGTGCCAGAGAGATAACAGTTTATTTGCTGAGAAGCTTCAGCCTGTCTCTATGGATTAAACATATGCTCCCAATCTATTGAAATTTATAGGAAGCACTATAACCGAAGGTTTCTCTCCCAGCTGCCGGTCCCTGAATAAACCCCCAGAGGCTTATATTAACTATAATTGCTTGGCCAGTAGCTCAGGCTTATTATTAACTATCTCTTACTTTTGAATTAACCCATTTCTATTAGGTTATATTTTATCATGAGGCTTGTGGCTTGTTACCTCACATCTTGCTTCTCTGGTGGCTGCTGGTGTCTCTCTGACTCTGCCTTCTTTCTCCCTGTATTCTGTTTGGTTTTCCCGCCTAGTGATATTCTGTTCTGTCATAGCCAAAGTAGCTTTATTCATCAACCAATAAAAGCAACAGCTATCTGCAGCATACAGAAGGGCATCCCACATCAAAGCACTCAGGCTCCCTGTCCCCCATCAGCTCTGACCAACTCTTTTATATACCAGCACTGGCCTTTGTATAGTGTGATGCTGCGCATTTGTGAACGATATGAGGCCACAGTGCCAGACCATAGCAGAGAGGAGGGGAGGAAAGAGGATATAGAGGGGGATGTGTATGTGTTTTGGTGCCTGAGAAGATCAGAGTCGTGGGATTCCCTAAATTGGAGTTATGGAGGTTGTCAACTTATGGCCCATTGTAAGTGCTGGGAACTGGATTTGGGACCTCTGTAAGGACAGTGCACACTCCCAATTGCTGAGCCATCTCTCCAGCTCCTGTTTATATTTTGAGACAGGATCTCATTATTTCACTCTGACTGGCTTGGGACTCTTTTATGTAAATCAGGTTAGCCTTGAAATTCCAGATCTTCTCCAGCTTCTGCCTCCCTAGTTCTTTTTTTTTTTTTTTTTTTTTTGAGCGTGAGCTTTATTGCAGCGTGCGGGAGAGAAGGGGAAAAGACAAAGAACAGACGGCTTTCCAGCCTTTAAAAAAATTTTTTTTTAAATTCATATTTTTTAAATATTTATTTATTTATTATGTATACAATATTCTTTCTGTGTGTACGCCTGAAGGCCAGAAGAGGGCACTAGACCTCATTACAGATGGTTGTGAGCCACCATGTGGTTGCTGGGAATTGAACTCAGGACCTTTGGAAGAGCAGGCAATGCTCTTAACCACTGAGCCATCTCTCCAGCCTTTTAAAGGGTTCCCCACGCACGTGCGTCTGCCTCCCTAGTTCTGAGAGTCACAGGCCTGTGGCACTTCACTCAGCAGAAATAGCATTATACACACACAGGAACCTTTCATTTCCCTGCTTCTTCAAGGAGTGCAGCAAATCCCATCGCTTATCCTTGGGATTCACTGGGTGAAAATTGGCATTAAACATATTTCAAAAGACGAATTAAGCATGTTAAGCCATTAATGCGGATAAAATGATTATATATTTAGTATCTTTATAGTTCCACTAAATGGTAGTTACTTATTAAATAATTTATATGCTAATCCATACTGCTATCCATTTAAATCAATACCTTTTACCTGAAAATTCTCCATGAGTCATTTCACAATTACTTCTTGAGAAAGCCACATACCAAATTCCTTTCAAGGCAGTGGGGACACAGGGTCTGGTACACGGTAGATGAGATCTCCGTTTTGATGGAGTTTGTGTTTGCTGGGCTGAGAGAGATGGGGACAAAGGAACAAATTTAAAGATAATATATCTCCAAACCTTTCTAACTCCAATAAAATAAGTGAAATAGAGCAATAGGCTCCAACAATAAAAGAAAGGAATTGAGTTTAGTTGGAATAGAAGTTCTCAACCTGTGGAATCTTTGGGATCGAATGACCCTTTTGTAGGGGCCACCTATATAAATATCAGATATTTACATGATGATTCATAACAACAGCGGACTTATAGGTATGACATAGCAATCAAAATAATTTTACAGGTGGGGTTCACCACAGCATGAGGAGCTGTATTAAAGGGTCACAGCGTTGGGAAGGTTGAGAGCCATTGAGTTAGAGTGACTCAAAGAAGATAACTTCAAGAGGAGGAGATTTCAGAGTGCGAAGGACACTCAGGAAAATCTAGAGGGACAATAATCCAGACAATGAAGACACCTACAAGAGCCCTGGTATGTGAATAGGTGTGCACCTTCTGGAAAGCGCGAAAATACTGGTGCGGAATGTTAGAGTGTGATGGTTTGTTTGCTTTCAGGGTAAGAGGTAAAGATGGCTTGAGCTGGGATCCTAGCACTGACTCTACTAAGTGCTTGAACTTGGTCCTACCAACTGGACCCATCATGGTAGGTAGAGGTGCGAAGGAAGAGGGAGACTTTACCTAACTTAGCAGATAGTTTTACGACTTACTGAAATGGGGAATCTAAGAGGATTTTCTCTCTGGGAACTGCAATGTGTTTTATTTGGAGTTTGAGAAATACATAGTACATCCAAGAGGAGATAACAGGGAGGTAGCAGGACATTTGAGCACAGAACTCAGGACAAGGTCGGCACGGGGCATTTCTCTGCTTAGGCTATTTCCTTCTGTTAGCAACGCTCATGAGAATGAACCCCAGCCACCTGCAGTGATCGCAGTGATCTACTGGGACAATAAGCTCTATAAACAGGGACGGCCTGTGTCAATATGACTTAATCATTTGTTCCAGGAAAACTTGCCCAGAGAAGGGAAGACCATAAACCACTAAATAACCTCAGTGCTTGCCTCAGGGACTCCTTGCAAAAGAGATCATCTGAGACACACTTGGTTAAAGCTCCCAGATCAAATCATGACTTCCTTATCAAAACTTTCACTTCAGTATGCCAATCAACCCCAAACTGTTATGCCCAAAATTTACCTAACCAATCTGTTCCCTGGGTGAGAAGCCTGAAGCCTGAAGTTCAGCCCTGAGGCCCAAGTCCCGCGATCCTACACAATTGTCTGCCTCTTTATTCCTGAGCCCACTGAGGCCCCAAGTCTCCTGATCCTACACAATTGTCTGTCTCTTCCTTCTTGACCCTGTCAAGGAGCTACCATCTCTGCTGGGACATCTAATAAATTGGGTGATGTTTTAAGTTTAGTTGCATTTGGGAGAGTTAAATAGTCTATCATTATTATCATCATCATATTATTATTGATCATCTGCACTAGTAACAGGTAAATCTGTCTGTAAATCTATCCATCTGCAAATAACTATTTCCCACCTTCTCTGAAACTCACAATTAACTTACTAAAATTCCTGGACCCGGCAATGCCCTGAGGTATGTCTCTGTTCTAATGTGTGTGTGTGTTTTTTTCCCAAAGAAAACTTTCACGGAGGGTTTGCAAACTTCTCTACTGTTTCATTTAGCTATATGTAGTCTTATGACTATATCCTAAGTCTTGCCACTCCGGGTCCAGACCCCTTAAGGAAGTGCACAAGTCTGGGCTAAGATGAAGTAAATTGTCTTTACTTTATTTTACTTTTATATTTGTTTATTCATTTTGTTTAGTTTTTTTTTTTCAAGACAGGGTTTCTCTGGATAGCCCTGGCTATCCTGGAATTCGCTCTGTAGATCAGGATAGATTCAAACTCACAGAGATCCGCTTGCCTCTGCCTCTTGAGTGCTAGGATTAAAGGTGTGCGCCACCATGACTGGCTTATTTTATTATCTGCACACTTACTAGCAAGGGAGAGAACGCTCTAGCTGCTTTTGTTTATGTTAGGCTTTTACTGTACCACTCACCAGGCTGACTCAGACAGGGTGTTAATAAATTTTAGTTTATATTTATCCAAAATCCAGCTACTGGATGTCCATTATTAATCAACAGGTGGACAAACAAACATCAGCCACCAAACCAGATGATTCCTGATGTGAGTGTGGTTTTCTCCTAATATAAGGAAAGGAACAAGCATAAGTCGCTATGGACCACCCATCAGTTCAGGCATTTCTTCTTCAGGGCAAATCTTGCTATGAAAATCCTAAAGAAGCTAGAGTCTCAGGGCTCTCTGAAGAAGCTGAGAGATTGCATCTCCATTCATTATCGATACATCTTCCAATTTTAACTCATGTCCTGTAAATGTTTGAGAAAAATCTCACACACTTCCTGGGGAAACACCTGTAACAAGGATTCTGATGTTTTTCCTGGCCCCTCCCTTGTCAATCACCTCCACTGACTTTATTTACTATGACAGTAGTAGGGGCCTGTTCCACTGATGCTCCGTGGCTCCACATCCTACCCATGGTGAATTTGGCCAGAGGGAGACTCTAAGCCCATGTGAGGCCAAGGGACCAGTGAGTTTGGAGCAGGAGACTTAAGTTAGCCTCTCAGTACCTGGATTATAGATGTATAATAAAAACTTGCTGCTTTCTGGATTCTGCATTTTGCAGCAAGGAACAAAGAGGCCATAATTGTGCTTCAAGTTCCACAGGGACTTTGAGCCACAGAATTTAGGGCTCTTCCTGTCAGATCCTCCCCAATCTTCCATGATGACAAGAGCAATACTGGAGACTTAGAAAGGACAAGAAGACGGGTGATGGTGGCGCTGCAGTACTTAGAAGGCAGAAGCAGGCGGATCTTTGTGAGTTCGAGGCCAGCCTGGCAGCCTGGTCTACAGAGTGAGTTCCAGGACAGGTTCCAAAACTACAGAGAAACCCTGTCTCAAAAAAAAAAAAGAGACAAGAAGAAAAGGAAAAGGTATAGAGAGTCCTACCAAAGATCAACCTTATTTCCCTTCCCCCAAACCAAGTCAATAAAGTATACTCCAGCTGTCCTGTTGGGATGAGCAGCTGGCACAGGATAGAACACCAGCTGTCCTTCTTCCAACCCCTCCAAACTTCTGATGGTCACAGGGCTTGGGGCTCCACTGATGATGCCACCAGAAAAGAAAGATCTCAGCTACAAGCATCCCACCTCTTCTGGTGAACACCACTTCGTCCTTAGAACTGTCCTCGCGGGTCATTCTTGTCATCAGAGGCAGCAGTCTGTCTGGTCCTAGCCATCTGTCTTTCCCTACTGTACGAGCTAGGAAGTTACTAATATATAGGGAAGCTCCCTTTGCAGAAGTCGGGCTGCAGCATCAGCAAATCCCTAATCAGACACAATATCATGAGGATAAATAGCCAACATTCTCATTTTTCCAGGGTTGCATGTATTAAACTCATCCTTGGCTGACGATATTTATTTTCAGTTTGCACAGATTTATTAGGTTGTAACTCTACCCATAGTCAAGGAGTGTGCATGTATACTAAATAGCATATTAGCATAGCGGAACGAATCTCAGACGGGGTTAATATTTAGGCTTCCAGGAAGACCAGATGAGTCTGTGAGAATGAGAAGGGATGAGTCAGGAAAAAAGCACAAGTATATTACTGAGTAGAGCTTATAATTGATCTGTCAGGCAGTGAGCACCATCATAGGCAGCTGAGAGGGGAACGCATACGATGGAGAATGAGCGATGAGAGGAGGCAGGAAAGGAATGGGTTCACCTCAGAAGAACCTCAAAAATCAGACCCGACGGCATAAGCCTGTGAGCCACTTGGGAAGCTGAGGCAGGAGCATTATAAATTAAAGACTTTGTTCAAGGGAACCGAGGAGATGGCTTAGTAGGCCGGGTGCTCACTATACAAGCATGAGGACCTGAGATCAGGTCCCCAGGACCCCATGTAAGGTCGGACACGGTAACATATACTGCAATCCCAGGATACACTGCTCCTATGGAGCCAGCGAAGGCGGAAGGGGGATGCCAGTGGTGGACCAGAGGCCATGTTTCTAATAAAGTAAGAGGCAGGGCTGGCACTTGAGGCTGTCCACTGACCTCTACAGACAGACACACACACATACACACATGCACACATACAACAGAAAGATAGTTTTTGTTTGTTTGCTTGCTTTTAAAGATAAGTTCAAGCCGGGCGATGGTGGCGCACGCCTTTAATCCCAGCACTCGGGAGGCAGAGGCAGGCGGATCTCTGTGAGTTCGAGACCAGCCTGGTCTACAGAGCTAGTTCCAGGACAGGCTCCAAAGCCACAGCGAAACTCTGCCTCGAAAAACCAAAAAAAAAAAACAAAAAATAAAGATAAGTTCAGGACAATTCTGGGCAAATTAGTAAAACCCTGTGTCAAAATAAAAAATAAAAAGGGTCTTGGGATATAGCTTATTGGGAGAGCAGCTGCCTAGCCAGCACAAGGTTCGGTCTTCAGACAAACATACACATATACATACACACAAATACATACATACACAGACATACATACATAACCTATACACACACATACACATATACACAGACATGCTCCCATATCCATATGCAGACACATACATATACAACACACATATACACACACATGCTCCCATATCCATACGCAGATGCACACATACACATATACACACAGATTCTTTCATATCCATACACAGATACATACATACGCATATACACATACATACATACACACATATACATATATACACACATGCTCCCATATGCATATGCAGACATACACACACACACACACACACAAAACTCTGGATTTGTGTCCTTGGAAACAGACCCTGAGACAGGATTGCACAGAGAAAGTTCACTGGGAAGTGATCCCGGGAGATACCTATGTAAGGGAAGCAAAGAAAAAACTAACATGTAAGATAGTTGCTCCTGACGCCTCAGCTGATCTTAAAGGACTTGTGGGGTTGGGGTCACTTTTCAGAGGCCCTGAATTGAAGCAAGGAAGGAGACAGTCATTTACCACTGGCCTTTACCTGAGGGGAGACTTAGACATTAGCAAGTAGTTCTCTGACACTAACAGCGACTATTGGTGTGGGATGCCACCACCACCAGATCTTCCTACCATCTGCTCGGTTAAGGAATCTTGGAAAGAGAACATGGCACCCATTCCACAAAAGAACAACTAAAATCGATCACGAGGATCTCCTCACAGCGTGAAGCTCAGCTCACGTCATGGTGGGTCTTTTTGCCTCTTGGTGGATGAGGAAGCAGAGGGAATGGAAACAGACCTGGTATAGCCTTCAAACACCATAGTCTTTCAACAGTGCCACCGTCTGAGGATGAAGGGCTTAAAACATGAGCCTATGGGGGCATTTCACGTTAAAATCAAAGCAGAAGCCAACCCCAGAAACTCCTTCACCTACAGTTGTTATAAGTGTGAAAGCATTCCCCTGAGACTCGAGGACAGCAATGAAAGAAGGCAAAGACATTAAATAAAAAAAAAAAAAAGCAGCAGCAAGCCTCCCAGTTGGTTGCAGAAGGTCCTGACCTGTCATTGGAGGCTTGACAATCTGTGGGTAAAACAGAAGGGAAATTGACCACCTCATCATCAGCCCAGAAAACAAAACAAAACAGAACCCAAGGGAGAGTCAACTGTATTTGGTTTGTGTTTGTTGTTTTAAAATGTTTTCCTGATTATCAAAACAGCATGTTTTTAATAATTATTTTTCTTTTATGTGTATGAATGTTTTGCCTGTAAATATGTCTCTACACCCATGGGAGCAAAAAGAGGGCACCAGGCTCCTGGAACTGAAGTTACAGACAGTTGTGAGATGCCATGTTGGTGCTGGGAATTGAATCCAGGTCCTTTCTTAGAGCATTTTAATTTTGGGTTTTACCTGTCACATTAATCATAATAAAATAATGAAAATGGACCCACTTAACAAATAGTTGTTTTCTCTTTGATGTCCCAACTCCGAGCTCAGAGCTGGAAGTATTTGTCTACCTAGCGCCTACCTGTACCTTCCCCTGACCTGCTGAGCATACTCCTCCTGCCCTTCCTTGTAGTTATTTATTTACAGACCATATCTCCCCTGCTATACTCTTATATTACCCTTTAGGGAAAAGGATCAAGTCTCATTTGTTCTTGGCAGTGCTTAATAAAACTGGCTAGTTTAATGTTTTTCCTCTTTGTTTTCATTTCAAATGTTTCTGAAAACATCCAACTACACAGAAACATTTTCTCTTTGCATTGCCAAAACATCTGTTAATTCACAATAAAAAAAAACAAAAATTAATGCTCTCGCGGTGCAGTAATACTAACAAGCCAGAAGTTGTCTTTATGCTCAGAGTGAGAGTATGTTGTGGATTAGGTCAGGAAGAAGAGCAAAGGAGTGGCTGTTTTTGTTTTTGCAACAGGGTCTCACTTTGTAGCTGATGTTGGCCTCGAACTCCCTAAGTAGGCTGGCCTCAAATTTGGAATCCACTTACTGTAGCTCCTATTCTTTATCCCCAGTGCTAGAATTAAGAGAAGTCACAGTCAGTTGGGGAGATGGCATAGTAGGAAAAGCAATTGTCAAACAAGAGTTCAAATCCCCAGAACCCAAGCAAAACAAAACTGGACACGGTCTATAATCCCAGTGTTCCTAGAGCAAGATGAGATGCAGAAACTCAGAACAGTCAGCCTGGCATGGGAACGGCACAGAGATGGAGGACAGCAGTGGTGGGGAGTGGGAAGGAACCATGTCAAAGTAAAACAAGATGGAGAGCAGGCACCATCTTTGGATTGTCCTCTGACCTCCACGCAAGCACCCTGGCACATGCATATACCAGCATATACAGGCATATGCAGGTATAGCATACATATGCATATCCTTACACACACATACACACCTGCATACACACCTCAGGGCTGGCAGCTTCCTATCTTAACACTTTTGCCAATAACCACCACCGGGTGCCGAAACCATTGGGCAAGCATGGTATTTGTTTTTAACAAACTGATATTTTAATAAACTGATAGTCTAGAAGATAATGAACCCAAATGGATATCTTCCATTCCACAGGGTCCTTTTGCTGCAGACTTAACACACTGCTGCGCATTTACCTGGACCGGGGTTCTCTGGTGAGCAGAGCGCATTGGCCAGCATGTGAGGACCTTACCACATGTAAGGCATTCCTTCACGGCCCTCCTCTTTTTAGCAGGAACTCGGATGCTACATAAAGTCAGAGTAGAAGCCTGGCACATTCCTTACTGTCTTCATGTTTCATCCCTGCGGTTTCCCATCATGAAGACCCGATTCTGATAGATTCTTCTGTTCTCAGTGTGTAAATGTAGCTTTTGCCTGATGTGAATACTTGGATGTCTAGTTTGGACCAATGGATGTGGAAAGAAGCATTATGGGTGGGTTTTGGTTTGCCAGGGAGTGTATGCTGGGAGTCAGTGCATTTCTTAGTTCCTTTGATCTCTTGTGCATTCACTGCGATGGTCTGATCCTTAAACTCAGTATTACCCAGGAGTCTGGCTGAGTCATGCTGCTACTCAACTGAAAGCAACCACAGCATGGTGAAGTCTGGGCATCTCTTCCTCTGAGCTGCTCCATCCTTTTCCAGGACACCCCACCCTTGTTGGCATTGTGCTCTCAGTCACCGGGCAAGCAAAATGGCAGTGATGGCCAAGCTGGCTGTCATCTTGCCAAACTGTACCCCGATGCAGACAGAAACCGCCATCTAGACATGTTCCAAATGATGTGCTTTTGGTCCGTGCATCTGTTTCATTTTTGTTGCTCCAGTAAAATACCCTGACAAAAGCAACTTAAGGGAGAAAGGCTTTATTTGGGCTTATCGTTCCAGGGACGATAGGGTCCATCAAACTTCCTGACTACAGAAAACTATGAACGTTGGTCAGTAAGGAGAGGCTTGCTCGGATAGTCTATCTAGTGACTGGTTACAACTTTCGCCGAAACAATGAAACAAATAGCCATTTTGGGTGAAAGGATCTCTGGGCAGGTATCAACTTATTTTCCAGTTTTCTTTTTGTTACAAATGGTCAAATAGTTTAGTTTTCAGAGCTTCAATTTTCTTAAGCTTAGCTGGCTGGGTAGGGAAATGCTTTCCCCTTATAGGACGATTCAATCAGACTAAATCTTACTATAAATGGATTAGCTTCTGTCTTTATCAGTGATGTACAACTTCCTCTCAAAAAGCATAGTTGTGACGGAAGACACAAACATATGGTTTGAAGTCTTTCTGGGAGATAATTATTTGACGTTTCATCAATACACAGCTTCCCACAGAGATCCATGTCCAATGTAAAAATATTAGTCAACTATAAATGAGTAGCTGATGGGATGACTCAGCAGGACTCAGAGGCCTGAGTCCGACCTCTGGATCCCATGTGAAAGGGAAGGAGAAAAATGACTACACAAAGTTATAACCTGATCTCGGTAGTGTGCTGTGACACAGGCTCCGTGCCCAGACACACACACCACACATGCACGCAAATATGCACACACATATACACATACACACACACACCACACATGCACACATATGTGTACACACATATACACATACGCACACACACCACAGGTGCACACACTCACACACATGCACCACACATGCACACACATGTGCGCACACACACACACCATAGTTTACAAACTCACATGCATGCACACACATGTGCATGCACACACACCACAGATGCACACAAACACATGCACACATATGTGCATGCACAAACGCACACACCACAGGTGCACACACTCACCCACACAAATTACTTTTCTAAATCATTAAAGGGGACAAATGTAGTCAGGTGGTGGTGGCACACACTTTTAATCTCAGCATTTGAGAGGCAGAAGCATCAGATCTCTGTGAGTTTGAGGCCAGACTGATCAAGAGAGAGAATTCCAGGACAGCCAGGGCTACACAGAGAAACCCGATGTCAAAAACAGAAAGAGAGGAAGGGGGAGGGGAGGTTGGAGGGAGGAAGAGTGAGAGCGAGGGAGACAAATGTTTCAATATTTCTTTTCTCAAAAAGTGCTATAAAATACAAACCATTGCATTCTTCCAAAAGAAACTGCAGCCGAATGTGGAAATAGGAGTGGCAATGAGGTCCCCTGAAATATCACCCAACACACAGTTAAATATGAAAGTACCCAGGAAAACAACATCTTTGCATCAGAGAGGCTCCATGGCAAGCTGGTAAATTTCCATCTCTTGTTTCTCAGAGAGTTGGCAGAAAGCATTTCCTGATGGGCTTCCTCTTCTCCGTGCATATCGAAGGCTATTTCTAGCAACAATGAGTATATCCACATATATTTCTCTTATTAAAAATGTTGTCCTGACCCTTAACCAGTTTCTCTACCCAAGCTTCATGTGGAACTTAGAAGTGGAACTGTTCCCCTCCACTGTCTCCTTCACACAGAAAAGTTTCTCCTCTCTATAGCTGCTCCCCAATTTTCTCCTTCCTCTAACAAAAGTTTGAAGGGGAATATGTAATTACAGCTATTTAAGAATCAACTTTATGGCTGGGCAGTAGTGGTGCACACCTTTAATCCCAGCACTCGGGCAGAGGCAGGCGGATCTCTGTGAGTTCAAGGCCAGCCTGGTCTACAAGAGCTAGTTCCAGGACAGGTCCTGAAGCTACAGAGAAACCCGGTTTCAAAAATAAATAAATAAATAAATAAATAAATAAATAATCAATTTTGCTTCATGGCAGAAATAAAAGCCTTGGATTTCTGATGATGACTCTTTTTACTTTGTTCGACTTTGATTTTGAGATAGGTACATTTATTTATTTATTAGTTTTGTTTTGATTTGTTTTAGACAGTGTCTCACTATGCATCCCTGGCTGGCCTGGAACTCACTATGCAGACAAAGCTGAACTGAAACTCACAGATCCATCTGCTTCTACCTCCTGAGTATTGGGATCAAAGGCGCACTCCACTGTGCCAGGCCTTGAGACAGGTTCTTAGTGTGTGCCTTCATTAAGAACTCATATTCTTACCTCAGCCTCCAGAGTCACAGATTACAAGTATGTGCCACCATGCCCAGCTTGTGATGGCACCCTCTGCTAACTTTTCCAGGTGCCAGATGGGCTATGTGGATAATAGGTCTTTAAAGTGTTCCTCTGGTCTTTTGGCAGCCGGTGGAAGGCTGGAGGCGATCCTAATACAATCCCACATGGCACATTCAGGCCAGCACATCCCTCCATTCCAGTGTTTACCACCATGTTGACACTGAATTCTCGCAACTTCTGGGGTTGTATGTGTGTTGAGGGGATCACCTTGCCATTTCCAGAGAACATCGCTTCACGGAGGAGAGTTTAGCGTTTGAGAATCAAAATTCATCAAGACAAACAATTAGCATTTTCCTCCAGTTTCTCCAGAGGCACAAACTGCCTGCCAGAAGAAGGCTCAAATTCCCTGTTAAAAACTGGTCCAGGCCGGGTGGTGGTGGTGCACACCTTTAATCCCAGCACTTGGGAGGCAGAGGCAGGCGGATCTCTGTGAGTTCGAGACCAGCCTGGTCTACAAGAGCTAGTTCCAGGACAGGCTCCAAAGCCACAGAGAAACCCTGTCTCGAAAAACCAAAAAAAAGAAAGAAAGAAAGAAAAAAAACTGGTCCAGACCAGCTTTCTCAGCAAAGCATGAGGACAAGAGAATGACCGGGATCAGACCTAGGTGCAAGACAACATTATACTATTGACAGGTCTTTTAAATAAATAAGATACATGAAGTTGAATAAAATGTTGGATATGCAAGTTAAGTATCTACTTATGAGAAGGGAAATCTCAGCACATTACAAAGTTGGAAAAGATTACAGCTATTAAAAGCATGAAATCCAGAATATATCATAATATTCTAATTGCTTGGCACCCCCATCATTCTGTCTTGCCTTTACATTTTGTTCTTTGTAATTACTTCTTTTATGTATGTGGATGTTTTGCCTGAATGTCCCTCTGTGTATCACATGGATACAGTGCCCATGGAGGGCAGGAGAGGGTATCAGATTCCCTGGAGTTGGGTTTATAGGTCCAAAAGGTTAGAGTCCATGATGGCAGAAAATAGACATGGAATCAGGAAGAGTCTCAAACTGCAAGCAGGAGGCAGAAAAGACACTGGGAAAAGTGAAGTCTTTTGAACCCTCAGAGTCCGCCCCTAAGAACACACCTCCATGAACAAGCCACGCCTCCTCCTGACCCTTTCCAACCAGTTCCACCAGCTGGGGACCAAATATTCAAACATTAGACTCTTCAGGGGCTATTCTCATTCACGCCACATTCCACTCCCTGTCTCCCATAATTTCTTACCTTTTTAAAATTGTCCCTTTAAATTATTTTTTCACATAATTTGTTTTTATTGTGTTTTAGAAAACTTTCTTTTAGTTGTATAATCTTTCTTAACAAAGTCTTGTAAACTTATAGGATTAGTGTTACATTTGGGAAACACTGATGGGTTTGTTTCATGTGTGGAAGTCTTAGTTACTTTTCTATTGCTGTGTTGGAGACCATCTTCAACAAAAATACCACTTATCAGGGTAGGGGTATGGGGATTAGAAAAGTTAGTAAAGAATACCAAGACATGAGTCAAAATAACAAACAGAAACATAGGATAGCACCAGGAGGGAGTTCCAGTGAATACTGAAATTGCCCGCATTTAATTTCCAATTGCTTAAAATATCCCTGATCCTGAAAGGTAGGAGTAAGATAAAAAACTGAATTAACATGATACAAGAAAATGAACATACCAGTTGAAGGTTGCAGGCTAAATTCTTTGTTAAACATTCTGTTGCTAGAACAAAACAAGTCCTGCTCACACCCTAGACCAAAAACTTTCCATAGGCAAACCACTCCCTGGGTAGAATCCATTGTTATCTCCCTGGGCGGGGGCGGGGGTGGGGGGGTGGGGGTGGCAAGAACTTAGTTGGATCCTTAGACTTTTAGTTGGAGTAGAAACAAGTCTATTTCTCCATTCCTGAAATACAAGGTCTGGATATTTGCCACACTTGTTGACAATAACCTTGAGAGAGCAGAACTCTCAGACCTAAATCTAAGTGGGACCATTGTTTGAGGTAGAAACACAATAACCTTGAAGGAATAGAAGTAAGTTCCAAGTCTCTGACCTTTGGTCAGGGTGGGAATGGCACTAACTTTGAGCAAGTTGAAACTCTCTGATCTTCAGACAAGATGGAAATAGGCTCACATTTTTGGACCTCCATATTGCTGTGATAAGACACCCTGACCAAGGCAACTTATAGAAGAGAAGATTTATTTGAGCGTAGGGTTCCAGAGGGAAAAGAATCCATCATCATCAGGAGAGGGAGGCTTGACAATAGGCAGGCGTGGTGGCTAGAACAGGAAGCCGGGATCTCACCTCTTGAAATAAGGCACCCGGGATCCCAGGACTGAGATAGATATTGCTGGAGGATGTGACAGTTAATCTTCATTTTCAACTTGATGGGACCATGGAGTCACCATGGAAACACACATCCGAGTGTGTCCATTGAGCCATCCATCCAGCTCCGGAAAACCTATTCTTAACTGTAATTCTACACTTTGATTTTTATGGAATTGTTACTGGTGTGCGTGTGTGTGTGTGTGTTTGTATGTATATATGTGTATGTGTGTGTGTTGATGCAACAATGAGTTTGCCTTATATGAATAGGATAGTCCTGAAAAATCTATTCTTAACTATAATTCTTCACTCTCATTTTTATGGAGTTGTACCTGCTTAGTGTGTATGTGTGCTCGTGCGCTAGCATGCATATGTGTGTATACGTGTGTGTGTTGATGGGACAATGAGTTTGCCTCATATGAATAGAATATTCTATTGGCAGTTCTCAATGCAGCCTTCTCTAAAGCCTGAGATTTACCGACACGCTACCCTGTCTGTGTTGTTTGTGATAATAACCCAACTGACAAGAAGAGCACAGTGTGTGTTTCTCTGATTAATTTCTCCCAGTGGTGACAGATTGGTGCTGGATTGCAAACACAGAGTTAGCCAGCCTTTGCTGTAGCAGAAGGCACTGGCTAAACAAATTAAAGGCTATGTCATAATTGTTGCGACTCCGATGTAACTGTGATCTATGACTATGGAACACCCCGGTTTCCCTGACCTGCACTGCCGGGGTCAGAGGTCAGAGCTGACTGTTTTCCTTTCAGAGACTGAGCTTGGGAGCCCACCCCATCTATTACTAGACCCTTGGTGGTCATTTATTATTTTGTTTGGTTTAGGTTTTAGCTTCTTAAGACAAGGTCTCTATGTAACCCTGTCTCTCCTGGAACTCACTATGTAGACCAGGCTGGCCTTAAACTCACAGGGATCCACCTGTCTCCAAGCCAGCACACCCGGCTCTCCCAGGCCATCTGTTAATGCAAGCATCTTCGGAATGTGCATTTTATATCCTCTGTGTGCCAGGCACAAGGTTCTCCTGGGGATTTGAAGATGAAAAAACTGTGGAAGAATATACAATTAAGAGAGCCAGGTCAGACCAGATAGTTTCCTCTGCCTGAGAGGAAGCCTCTTTGAAATCTGCCCAAACTAGCAGTTTATACTACATTTTTTTTTTGTTGACTATTACTAAACATGTTTGAAAGGCTCAGCTACGCTGGTGATGTTTTGAAACTTCAGTTAACATTGTGCTGCCCACCCCTGTCATGGCCTCCAGCCCTGAAGCATCTTTGGTAGCACTTCAGATAACACCTGATCTCCTCACCGCAACCTGTGGTGGTGACTATTGGACCCTGCCTGCCGCTCCTCCAGATTCACGGCTCTTTTGTCTCTTATTGGCTGCCTGACTCATTGATCCCCTTTATGGCCAGAGAAAGCATTAAGCCAGTTCCCCTGCTGTCTTCTCTACAGACAAGTTTCTCTTCCTGTGGCTGGCTTCCTTCAAGCAGGTCTTTGTTCCTAGGCCTTCTTTGGGGCAGTCACTGCCATAGTCCTGTCGAACACCCTGTGCCTGTGCCTGTTCTCTCTCTCTCTCTCTCTCTCTCTCTCTCTCCTCTCTCTCTCTCTCTCTCTTTTCGAGACAAAGTTTCTCTGTGGCTTTGGAGCCTGACTATAATACTTTCTTATTACATTTGGGAGTCTATAATACTCAGGATCATTTATAAATAATAGAAGGTTCATATTTCTGGAGGCCAGGATACCCCAAATGAAGGAATCCGCAGATTCGGCATCTTATAAGTTATTGCAAATTTCTTGAAAGTAATGGTGTTTTGTGTGTGCTTACATAGGGAAAGGGACAAATAGGAGACGAAAATAACTTTTCTTATTTTTGTTCTGGGACTCCTCTAAGCCAGGACCTTGTATACACTAGGCAAGCACTCTGTCACTGGGTTCCTGCCTTGGTCCTTGGGTCTCCTTTACAGGGGAATTGTTTCCAGTCAGGAAGCCTCTACCCTCATGATAGTCATCTCCCAGAAGGCCCCGCCCTTGCCACCATGGCATTGATGATTCCATTTTAGCAGATGAGGTGGAGTGGGCATCACATTCCAGAGCAAGTTCTCAGCTACCTTTCTGTCCTGTTGGTACAGCCCAGCCTACCCAGTACTTAAACAGAAGAAACTGTCAGGTTTACGTTCGTCTCTGGAGAACCAAGGAATGGAGGCGTGATGTTCAATCTTTATAATAGATAAGACATATTAATCAAGTTCCAGGCTACAGTGTGTATTAACCACTATATTTCTTTAGTCACTGAAGATGCAGGAACAAACCTAGTCATTGTTCTCAGGAAGTTAATATTCTGCTAAGGGAAAATGACCATAAAACAATAAACAACCCATTATATAATATAAAGGTGAATAGAGATCAATGCCTTGCATAATATGAAGGGACTTAATTTTTTCCTCCCCTTGCATCTGTATGTCTATGTGGTGTGTTGTACATGTGTGTGTTTGTGTTCTTGTGTGTATGGATGCACATGTGTGTACCTGGGTATATATCTTCCTTGATCACTCTCCATAATGAAACAAGGGCTCCATCTGAAACTGGTGCATACCAGTTTTGGCTAGTCTGTCTGGTCAGCTTCTTCTGGGGGTTCTCTGTCTCTTTTTCTAATCTAATGGGATTATTTTATGGGATGGCAGACACACTCTGCTTTTTTTTTGTTTTTTGTTTTTTTTTTAAGTTTTTTCGAGACAGGGTTTCTCTGTAGCTTTGGAGCCTGTCCTGGCACTAGCTCTTGTAGACCAGGCTGGTCTCGAACTCCCAGAGATCCGTCTGCCTCTGCCTCCCGAGTGCTGGGATTAAAGGCGTGCGCCACCACCGCCCGGCCACACTCTGCTTTTTGCATGGGTGCTGGGAACCCCAACTTGTCCAGATCATACTTTGCCAATGGAGCAATCTCCCAGCCCCAGGAACATTCCTCTATAAAGTAATTATATCCAGAATAAAAAATGGGCCTTTCAGAGTGTTTAGAACTTGAACTGTGGGCAGATATCATGTGCAATATTGTCAAGTAACTCATTGCGGAGACAAAAGCCAGGCACTGGGGAAACAATGCCAGTACCGAGGTGGAACAACTCTGGAGGACCAGCAGTACAGAGGCAGTGAGCTCAGACTCTTGGGCCAAACCAAAGGGAACTTGAGTAGTGTTGGGTCAAATACAAGATTACAAATAAGAGTCAATGTATGTTATCCATACATCAAACCTAAGGGTGACTCCTATTGGATACCAGACAAAGGATGTAAAAAGCTGTAAATAAATCATGTGAATAAAAAGGAAACACAGTGTTGTAACTAACAAACTCAATGCATGGGCTAAATACAGTGTAGCAACTAACAAACTCAATGCATGGGCTAGATACAGTGTAGCAACTAACAAACTTAATCCATGGGCTAGATACAGAGTAGCAACTAACAAACTCAATGGATGGGCTAGATACAATGTTGCAACTATCAAACTCAATCCATGGGCTAAATTTGAAGATTGTGCAGAGAGCCCAGCATTAGCGAGATAGAGCCAGGTAGCCCTCTATGAGTTTGAAGCCAGCCTGGTCTACATAGTGAGTTCCAAGCTAGTGAAAATTACACAGAGAGATAGTTTTTGAAAATATAATGGTTAAATTATTTTTCAGATAAAAAAAAAGGTAGGCTTGGTCATGTTTTCCATCAGTCTAAGAAATACTCGAGGTGAATACCTTACAGAAAAGCAGAGATCTATCTTGACCAGTAGTTTTGGAGGTTCTAGTTCATGACCAGTTGGCACCACTGCTTTGGGGCTGTGATAAAGCAGTGTGTGATTACAGGAGGCTGGGGTGCAAAACTACTCACCTCCTGGCCCGAAAGCAAAAGAGGAGGCCAATGTCCAAACTACAGCACACAGTTACCATAGGCACAGTGGAATCAAAACAGGCCAATTCAGAGTCAATGTGCAATTAAACTGCAGACAGTAAGGACGGGAGATTTTAAAAACAGCAGGAGCAAAAGATGACTTCAAAGAAATGACAGGTTAGCACAGACTTCTCAACAGGAGACCCCAAAATGGGATGCAGTATAATAATGTGTGTGTGTGTGTGTGTGTGTTTAGAGACAGGGTTTCTCTGTGTAACAGTCCTGGCTGTGCTGGAACTCTCTTTGTAGACCTTGCTGGCCTCGAACTCACAGAGATCTGCCTGTCTCTGTCTCCCGAGTATTGGGATTAGAGGTGTGTGTCACCACCATGCCGAGGAGAATATTTATTTCTTATTGCTGAAAGAAAGTAACTACTAGCCCGGAAATGTGCACCGAAAAAACCTACCTTTCTCAACTGAAAATGAAATAATGATGAAGATAAAAATTAGGTGAGAGTAACCTACGCTGAAAGGGTTTTGAAAATTAACTTATATTTTTACCCTTTAAAAATTTTACACATGTGTATAATGTATTTGGTCACTTCCTTCCTTCCTTTCTTCTTTCCTTCCTTCCTTCCTTCCCTTTTTCTTTCTTTCTTTTTCTTTTTTTCAAGACAAGGTTTCTCTGTGTAATAACCTTGGATGTCCTGAAACTCCATTTGTAGACAAGGCTGGCCTCTAAGCTGCAGAGCTCCACCTGCCTCTGCCTGGGATCAAAGGTATGTGCCACTATGCCTGACTGGTATGTGTTTTGCCTGCATGAATGTCTATGAATTGCATATGTGCCTGGCACCCACTAAGGTCAGAAGAGTAAAGCTAAATTCCCTGGAACTGGGATATTTGAGATTGTGGGCCAAAGTGTGGGTGATGGGAACCGAATTCAGGTCCTCTGCATGAGTCACAAGTGTTCTTTTTTTGTTTGTTTGTTTGTTTGAGAAGGGTGTCACCATGTCCTGGAACTTACTTTGTAGACCAGGTAGGTTTCAAACTCAAGAAGGTTAGGCTGCCTCTGCTTCTCTAGTGCTGAGATTAAAGGTGTGAGCTACCATGTCCAGCCCAACAAGTGTTCTTAACTACTGACCCATCTCTCCAGAGAATTTTGTCACTTGCACGAGAATGGGTGGAGGGCTATTTGCAGGAGCACAGCAGTGTACCAGTGGTCGCCGCTGGACTGAAGAAAATTCCTCCCCTCCTCCAGCAACCATTAACTACTTATCACTCCTTGGGGAGCGGTGGATCCTCCTGAATCCTTCCCCACCCAAGATGAATGTTGACAGGCACCATCTGTCGCAAGTCTTGTGCAGCTAAACACAGCTGCTGTGAGTTCATGAGTACAACGGCCGTGTCATGTGCACAGCAGCCTTTCGGTGCTTTCTCCCCATCCTCTGGCTCTTACATTCTCTCCATTTCCTCCTGCATGATGTTGTCTGAGCTTTAGAGTATGTGATATAGGCAACCTATACAAGACTGAGCATTTAATAACCTCTTATCCTCAGCAATTTGACTAGTTATAAGTGGATGGAAAAAAAGGAATAAAAAGGAAAGGAAAGTGCATGGTTGCTCTTTATATGGTGGAGGAGAAAGTTTATTATAGACAAGTATATATAGTCATGTCTATATAGGAGAATATAGTCAGAGGCAGGGATACCTGGGAGAGTCCAGAGTGATGACCAGACTGAGCTGGGCCTTGGGGGGAAAACGGGATAGGCAGGAAGGAGGGAGAGAGAGAAACCAGGTATCTGCAGCTGGAAGACCAAAGGTCCAAAGGGAAGGGTAACCAAAATGTCTGGATTATATAGGGAAGGGCCTCTGGGGGAAGAGCAGTTGAGCCCCTGGGCTGGAGAGTTTGGGGCGGAGGACATGGTTATACAGCGATCTATACCTGGTATCGGGTAGGGACTGAGGGATGCTGGGGGAGCCTGGGAGCCAGGTCCATTTTGATGTGTTAAATAGATACCTCAGTTTGTGCTGGGTTTGAAACATATCAGTAAGTCTCCCTATTAGCCATCACTCACTGCAAACAGAATCTCACTATGTGCATGCATACAATCATAAATATCTAGAAGCCAGTGGTTTGATACCACACCCTTTTATCTAAACAACAGAAACAGGTTCCCCATGACCTCCCTAGCCCCAGGCTTTAGCTAGGTTTACTATACTAACACAGCACAGTATGAGTTCCCTTCTGTGGAATGGGTATCAAATTCAATTATAAAGCAGTTGGTTACCCCCATAACAATCATGAAGCAGTGGGTACATCTTGCCAGGTGGGTCAGTATTGTAGACAGCGACGTTCACAGCAGGGCACGACAGTCGTGGATGACATTTCTCCTCCCCAGCAACCTTTATAGCACTGTCTGTCACCAGCAAAGTCAGCCAGCAGAGAAAAGACTTCTGTTCCAGCTTCATTTTAATATGTCCCTTGTATAATGGTCTGCTCTGTCCCTTTAAGAGACAAGCTACACCCACTCCCTCCCCTGTCCACCCAGGCAAACTGATCTTCAGCTTCCAGCCTGAGTCCTTCCTTTTGGTCTTTCTCTCTCAAAGAGGCAGCTTCTGTCTCTCCCTTCTTCCCACTTTTCCCCTTCTCCCCTCTGTTTCTGTCTCTCTCTCCTTTTCTTCCCATCTTCCCTTTCCCCTCCATAACCCACTAAATAAATATCCAACCTCACTCTGCATGGCATGCCTATCCATGTCTCTGTCTCTTGCCCGCTGCCTGGCTCCCTGGCCAGGACCAGCTGCCTTCAGAGACCTGTGGTGTGGTCTTGTGGCATGCGCATCTGTCTGTCTGTCCTCATGGGACTGGCTGCCCCGTCTATGTCTCTCCATATGCCTATCCATGTCTCTGTCTCTTGCCCACCACATGGCTCCCTGCCTGGGACTCACTCCTCTCAGGACCTGCTGCCTGCCGCCACTTTGGGGACCTGCAGCATGCAGCATTTTACTTAATCCAGTACACCTTGATCAAAACATGCGGTGTCTCACAGAAGGAATTTTTAATAAATATTTTTTTTCTTTGCTCTTGTAAACCAGGCTGGCCTTGAACTCACAGAGATCCGCCTGTCTCTGCTTCCCAAGTACTGAGATTAAAGGCATGTGCCACACCACCCAGCCAAGGATATTCTTACATCCAAAAGAAAACTTAAGCTCAAACTTAAGTTTGAATAAAGGAACTGAAAAATAGCATGGTAATTGCAAGCAAATATTGTTCTGTGAAAAAAGTTATCTAAATTTGTAAGGTGTTATTTTTTAAGACAAAATAATGAACAAAAAACCAAATCAAGTGGGAAGTGATCAGAATTTAAATGCTCTGAGGTTCTCAAAATTCTCTAAATATTAACATTTTACATGGTCATAGTACAATGACCAGAACTAGGGAATTATTGATAATGTATTAATTAATTTACAGCCCTTATTCAAATGTTACCAACTGCCCCACTAGTGTCCTTTTATCTGGCTCAGGATTGCCCACTGCATGTGTGGGTGTAGTAGTTTGCTTGGTGACCTTAAGAGTCTTCTACACGGTGTGGGGCTTAAACAACAGAAACAGTAACAAAGCCAGGAATTAATCTAAAAGCTGGGGCTCTACATCATAGCAAAGGCACAGGAAATTAACCTTTATTGTCTCTTTCCAAAGACCATATTCTTAATCTTTATATTGTTCTGTAAGGGCCAAAGTCTCAGAGTAATTCCTTGCTTTATTGTTTTATTTGAAACGGAGCAGCGTTTTATTTTATTGTTTTATTTGAAACTGGAGGAGCTCTTCTCTGTCACAGTCTTGGCAGAAGCTCATTCTGGAGCTAGACTCTGGAACTAGGGCCTTCACAGTCATTAGCAGCCCTGGGACCAGACCTCACCCCTGTGACTAACACATTAAAAAGAATATTTACTATCACCTCAAGTGTATGTGTGTGGGGAGGAGCGGTAGTATTTGTGCCTTTGAGTGTTAAGAGGACAACTTTGTTGAGTCAGTTTTCTCCTTCCATCTTTAGAAGTGTTCTGGGGATCAAACTCAGACTGCTAAGCTTGTGTGGTAAACATCGTCACCCACTGAACCACCTCATCAGCCCTGTGTATGCAGCATCTTCTTTCACCAGTTCTGTTCCCAAAACCGCGAAGGAGACCCTCTTGTCCGACCTCCTTTTTCTATTTGGATTCTCTACAGGGAACAAGGACGAAATTTTCCTTCCTGTTTGCATTCAGCGTCTCCCCGTGCCAGAAGGACATGGGCATTGTATGTCTGCAAGTCACAATTAAGTGTCCTTGGCCACATTTATCTCAAGGCAATCAATACCGTCAAGTCCCTGCCATAACTGAATCTTAGCTAGGTGTGGCACATGGAGGCTTTATGCCGCATTCCATCTCCTCGGGGGCCTGGAGAGACCAACACACAGGTTTGGGCTACCAGAGATGAGACGTTGTAACCCAAAGAACTATGCAAAGCTGAGGTCAAAATTGTTTAACTAGGGCTAGAGAAACATCTCAGTGATGAAGTGATTTTCCAAAAATTGCTTGACGCATATCAATTCTACCAATAAGACTTGTTTAAAAATCTTTAAATATGTTAATATGTTGAAGCTATAGAAATGGAAGATTTTTCTCTCTTGTCCTGCTGGGTCTTTTCTTGGGAGGTAAAACTTAGGCTTCTACCATTTCTTGTCAAAAACCAATAGGTTTAAAAACAACATGTGGTCTCATCTCCCTGAAATGGTTCAGGTATTCCACCTAGCAGGAAAGAAAGTTCCAAAGGTCAGGAGGATGCATAGGAGAACTGAGGATGCCGGGAAGGGAAGCAGAGGAAGGCAGAACAGTCTACAGCTCTCAGAGAAAGGAGGATGGGGAGAAAGAGAAGGCAAGAGACAGATAAAAGGGATGAAAAACAGAAAACAAAAAGAATACACTTCTCTGGACCAAGAAAATCATAGAGTTGACTGAATTTTGATCTCTGGAGTGAGCAAGAATTCCAGTGTTTTGTGAATCCAGTTGTAATTTTTCTAAAACATGCCTATGAAATATTAATCTCATCTTGACTAATCTCCCTGTGCTCCCCTCAGCAGTACAAGATGTATATCGCTGAGAAAGCTAGACTCCCACATTTAACAAAAGTAAAACCAGAGAGTAAATCTTCCTAGCTCTCTAGTAAGTAAAGCCATGTGTAGCAGGCTTTCTTGGGCCACCAGCCCCTAAATCATGACACAGAGACTTCTTATTAGCTATGAATGCTCAGCCTAGCTTGTGCTCGTTTCTAGCCAGCTCTTACAACTTAATTTAACCTGTTTCTCCTCGTCTACATTTTGCTTTGGGGCTTTCTTTTTACCTTACTTTCATTCTGTATGTCCTACTTGTCCTGCCTTTGCCCTGTCTGAATGGCTGATGGCTGGCTGGCTAGTCCCAGGTGTCTCCCCCTCTTTCTTCCTAGTTCTCTCCTCTCTCAAGCCTAGATTCCCCTCCAACTTATTCTCTCTGCCCGCCAGCCCCACCTATCTCTCTGCTGCCTAGCTATTGGCTGTTCAGACTTAATCCAGGGCATCAGGCAGAATTACAAAGCTGCATGGATCCCGCCCTAGGAGCAGGAATTCTGGGGAGGAGAAGCATCTCATTAAAGGAATAATTATTGCACCTGTTTCTTCAGCAGGCCTTAAAGAAGTGGTTCTCAACCCGTGGATCGTGATCCCCAAAACAATGGAAGCCATGGATATTTACCTTATAAGTCATAACAGTAGCAAAATTACAGTTATGAAGAAGCAATGAATAATTTTGTGGTTAGGGGGTCACCACAGCATGAGGAACTGTACTAATGCATCGCAGCATTAGGAAGACCGAGAATTGCTGCCTTAAAGTGAGACCTGTCTCAGAGTGGACCTTTCTTCTTAAGGGCTGGTCACTAGGCCAGGAAATTGATTGGCATAACTAGATGGATTTCTAGATTATTCATCTTTAGGGGAGCTTGAAATGTTAGGTTTGTACCATGGCCAGGGAAGTCCTGTTCATCCTCTTGACCAGAAGGAACTAGTTTTCCCTAAATAGGCCTTTCCTTTTGCTACGTCAAACTGATACCCTGAATAAATTGGTCCAACTGGCATGTTAAAAAAAAAAGTCTAAGATATCAATCCCATTTTTTAAAAAAAAAAATCAAGCAGTACTCTAAAAACCCTGTTTGATTGCATCTATTAGTACAAAGATAGAGGCCAAGCTGTCCTCCTTGGGCAGAAGTACCTTCATCTACAAAGGATGCCCTTGGTGCCATCAGATGTAATATCCAGGTAATAAAATTTCCATCCAGTACACATTTTTCTTCATAGGAAGCAGCTCTCTGCTATTTAGGGAATATAGATCGCTGATGAAATTCAAAGATCGTTACCTCTTCGCTCTAGTTAAAGGATTCAGATTCCCCTTATCTGGTAAAGCTCCAATTCTTTCCACTCCTCCGAGGAGGAAGGAAGCAAGGCGTTCTGAACAGGTGAAATCGCTCTTATTGCTCTTGGTTTCAGTGAGGGAGAATTATGTATTCAGCTCCTCAACGCCGAACTCATTAATACAGTGCCTTTCTTTCTTCCTCACCAGCAACGAGACAATAGCTCAAGTCATTCTTTCCCCTCCTTTCAGCCAAGGGTTTCTGCTACCCTGGCCTGTTAAATGAACCATGGAATAGCTCCTTGGAAAGGAAGAATGTGTGGCCAAAGTGCAAGCGGTTTCACGCCTGCTGGCCTCTAAAAGCTCACAGTTGAGTGTATAACCACTATTTGAAATGTACCGTCTTCTGCTGTAGCTTTTCTCCACGGTACTAAGACACCACCGTTGGTACTTAGAGTTGATGCTCTCCCAGTAAGTCACTTTTAATGTCCTCCAGGCAGATGGATAAATTTTATTTGCTAGCATGAATTCAGCCACTGATGGCAAGTCCTAAATCCACATCATTAAGTTCATGTGGGTTTATTCTAGCCTCCTTATCATTCGAACTAGCATCAGGGGTATCAAGGCCAGTTCTAGGCAAGAGCCAGACACCAGTTACTTTGGCTAGAACCGTAACAGGTGATCACACCAGAGGACAGCACCAGCCACCAAAGTGTCCATTAATATGAACGAAACAAAAGAGGCACAAGGCTTCTGACATCTACTGCGTTCACGCTTCCCCCAGCTTTGTCAGCAAAATAATCTATTATAAACTATTTTCTCTTTCTGCACCTGGCACTCCCATCTGATGGCATAACCTTGGTTTCTTCTGCTTACCTAACACAAAATAGCTATTTCCTCTTTTTGTTTGACAGGAACTGTGCTCGCGTGCAGGGACACACACACACACACACACACACACTCCTAGAGTTAGGATAAGGAAGGGGCAAGGAAGGCAACCTAAATATGAAAAGGTGAAGTCGCTCTCAAATCTCTATTTCACTGGGAAGTTCTCCTTCGGGATCATCAACCTCTACCAAAATAACATAGGTGGGTGTCGCTGTTTCAGATGAAATCTACCATCTATAATCTATAGCTGGGGTGGGGGTGGGGCAGCTGGCGCCCAGAGGCAGTGACAGGAAACAGGAAGTGGGGCTGGCTAGGCTCCTCTTCCTGCTCTTATAATTTATGTTGGAGAGTGTCCCACTCTGAACATAAGTGGATTTCAGACACTCCTGTTGTTGAAGCAAGAAAACACAAAGCAGAACAGAACCACACAGTGCTACCTCACAGGGAATAAGAGTTAGTTTATTCCAGAGCCAACTCGGAGTGACCATGCCCGAGGACATGAGAAGTTACGTCATCCCAGATTCCGTGTTCCCAGGGTGGGGGCAGTTTTATGAAGCTTTACAGTAGCAGAACAAGGAAAGTCATGAATCAAGGCAATATAAAAATAGTGCATACGTCATAGTGGTGCTTACGCCAAGATGGGGGAGTCTCTCCCTCAGATCCCAGACACTATCTGATTACGTTCTTCACTTTTTAGTTGGTAGAAACTAGAGTTTTATTCAGTTAATAAAGTCTAACGTGTCCTTTCAGCTGTTAGTCACAGGATGGTAGTTCCAACAGAGGGGTGTGCACAAAATGGCTATCTAGAGAGCTAAGGCTAGCCCGGAGAGATGATAATTGAGCCATGAAATCAGCAAAGTCAACATCCCAAACTGTCCACATTGTTCTGAAGGTTTTATCAGTTGATCAGCCCACGGTGATAGCATCTTTCCATGCATTCACATTTACTCTGTGGTTTTCGGGTGAACAGTGAGGTGTGTTTTCAGGAAGCATACACGCAGAGCCAGGGAGAAGAGAACTGTGGCTGGGAAAGGAAACAGATGTCAAAGTAGATGGAAAATTCTGATCGCTACATGGTGTTCTCAGCTCAGCCATTTGATCAGACCCTGGAGACCCACATTCTGGCTGGCGGCAAAGGGAAAGAAATTTAAAGCAAAAGCTAAGAGATCTTCAACCCAAACTTGGTAAGAGGATGAGCTTCTACAGGGAGAAAGATATCCCACTGATGGCCCTGTATTAACAGGGTAATGCAGACCCGGGAGCCTCTTGTGATTGGAAGCATCAAGGATGAGTAACCAGTGGAACACGGGAAGCACACACGGGCAAGTGGCAACAGGGCATCACAGACCAGCTCTCTCTAGAGACAGAGGGAGGCATATCCATTGGCACAGGACTAGAAACCGAATCTTATAGTAATCCAAAACAGTGCAGTCCACTTTGCAAGGCTAGTAAAACCCCAAGGTCTTCGGAGGACTCTTTCTATGTCATGGTATCTCTCCTCCTTAAGCACATTGTGTCTAAAGCCAGCACCTTCGGATCTCACCTCGGAGGATATCCGAGAAAGCATCAGTGTACTCAGTACCCTTCACCACCCTGGCGTTTTGGCTCCATGAACTTCTCCAGCGCTCCTCACCCCTGCCCGCCCCGCCCCCGCCACTGCTGGTTTAATTGTGAAGTTGTTTGCTGTGATGAGTGACATCACAGAATCTATGATTATAGTCCTTGCTGATTTGTGCTGATGCGGGGGAACGTTCTGGATTTTTGTGAGTAGATCTTCTATCTGAACATTCTTACTAAATTCCCTTACCAGATCTATTGCCTTTCTCATAGACTGTCTCATTTTCTAAAAGAAGTAAAAGAGGGAAGACAGGAAAGGAAGAAGGAAGAGAGGGGCAAAGGTAAAAAGAGGAAGAAACTGTACTCTCTCTGAAATTCAAGAGGAGGAGAAGCCAACAACAGTGGTCAGCATATAACAAGAGCCATGGCAAATCGAGCCTCCAAGGGGCATATTCTAATAATCACTTGGTCGATTCTAATGGCACGGGTAGTTTATGCTTTGCATTTCAATTATCTGCTTGTTCAGTTCTGCCAAATACAACCCTATAATTACCTTTAGTTTTCTGATTCATATGTGGATTCCTTTGCAATCGATAATTAAAGTGTTTTTTGGAACATGCAATGTTACCAAAGAGAGAGAGGACACATGACCTTTCACCTCTGCAAGTGCAGTGATAACCAGTGTTCTTCAGCATGCATTATATATTTATTTATCTTGTCAACAGTTGTATTTCACCTCTCAACACCCTCACCAGTATTTACAAAGGGAAACTCCCATATTAAGTGGGGGAGGGGAGTGAAGCGCAGAGCTTTCCAGAATGGTGACCTTCTCAAACCTGACAGCTCAGACTGACCACTGCTTCTGGATGATCCAGATTCACTGCTAACGGATGAATTTCATCAAAACACACGCGTCATTTCCTGAACTGAACAAAATGTACAAAATCAAATTATGCTCGTTCAGGCAGATTAAAAAAAAACTTGGGAAAGATTTCTATGTAAACATGTGACTGTGGAAGTGGGGTATGACTCACAACGGTCTCGAGAAATCTAGATGTGTTCAGAGGCGAATTCTTGAAAATAATCAGTTTGGAAAGGGGGTAGGTGCTGGGGAGGTGGCTCAGTGGGTAAAGTGTATGGCTCACTGTCTAGCCAGCCCGGCCTAATTGGTAAGCCCTAGACTTAGTGAGAAACTGTCTCAAAAGGCAAGGCACACATTTCCTAAGACATGAGATCCAAAGGTTGGTATGCGCACGCTCAAACATATATACACTCAGAGAGAAAAACTGGAAGGACAAACAAAGATAGGGAAGACAGGAAGGAAGGAAGGAAGGAAGGAAGGGAGGGAGGGAGGGAGGGAGGGAGGGAGGGAGGGAGGGAGGGAGGGAGGACGGGCATTCCTAGGAAACCCAAAATTCACTGAAGCCTTAAGTAATTTCTACCAGAATAGTGGGATGGTACTTGGTGAAATTTAAGCAAACGTACTTTAAACACTACCAAGCAGATTCTTACATAAGGCTTTTCATAAGCTAAATGGAATTCAGAGATAAATTATACAATGGAGACACAGCAATTAACCCTTTTGAAGGAAACAGAATTCCCTGTGTCCACAGGGAAGAGGGAAAGACCAATTTGGAGGAACGTAACATCTTTACCGCCCACAGAAGAGGTAGCACGCTGTATAAAAACAATGGTTTATCCAAAAGGACTAACTTCTAACCATAACACTCAGCATGGTGAAGGTAATTTTCTGTCATTATAATAGGAAAAGGATGGGGCAGATGGCGATGATTTCCAACCAACTGTGAAGTTGTTTTTAAGGATAGCAGAGCTGTCCGAGGTGTTGCCGATTCACCGGAGACTGTATGTATATCCAGATCAAATGTCGTATGTCCTGTGTCACACTTATATGTTACACTATGAGCAACTAACTGTGATGTTATCCCCTCTCCCTCTTTTTGGATTTTTTAAAAATCTATGTGCATTGAGGCACACAGGGATGTAACAGGTGATCAAGCCTAGAGAGGCTTTGTATGTAACTAAAATTTGCAGCTATTGCCGGACGTATTCGTCATCCTGGGTGTTGACTGTCTAGGACGTACGACGCACCCTAATTGAGCCACAGTGTGCCCTGACCTGCTTCAGTCTAGACCGATTATTCTAAGCCCCAAATTTGACTTTTCACTCTGCCAGATGCCATTTGACAATAGATTCCCTAACACTGGAAGTCTTGCCAAGTGCACATCGAGTTGCCATGTAATTACGGCTTTCGAGTACTCAGTGTGGTATTATTAGCTCATGCTAGAGCTCATTTAGCGTTCATAATTACAGAGCCCTCAACAGAGAACATGGCCTGGAGTGGGGGGGGGGGGGTGTAGTTCTGCTGTTATTTTTATCTACGTCGGTAGACAGCATATGTAGTTATTACCAGGACTGTAAATTTCAAGGAAGTTTGATATACAAACTATACTTGTGAGTCCCTTCAGGCCGGTCAACCTCACGCTGTAATTTAGAGCTATCATTTCAACTGATGATGACCGCACATGAATGTTATTGGAACAGCAGTTTAATTTTTTTTTTTTCTTTTCTCTTGAGGGTGCTTGGTTAAAAAAAATGACAAGTGACGAGCAAGTAGAGAAGTGTGAGGTTGTCAAGAATTGTCCTGCCGGGATACGATAACTCATGACATTTTTTTAACGCCTAAGGCAGAGTCCTTCTGTAGCAAATCACACTTCTTTGTCATTATTATTACATTTATATGTAATATAAATGTGTTCCGAATCACAGGCTTGGGGAAGCAACTGGCAATCCTGGGTGTGTTCTGAAGGACTGGGAATCTCTGCTGGGGCCCATGGAGTAAGCCTTAGAGGAACCAGGGTGGATACAAAGACTGAGAACGTCCTTTCCACTTACACATCTGGGGTTGGGGGGACACTTTGCTTCTGCATATAGCTTGTTCTCAGATTTAAACACATTATTGGCTTAACACGAAAGTATGGCACTTAACAGAGACATTCGCTATTAATAATTAAGGAATTGGAATCTTTTAAAGAAAACTTTTTGAAGGTTGCCATTTTCCATTCCCTGAGAGAAGTGTCATGAACAGCCAGAGTTAATGCTTTTGTCTGTATTGTTTTACACTTGTAAAGTTCTGTAAACAGAAATAACTCTCTTGAGTTGTACAGCGTATACTCCATTTTACTCCAACGTACCCAACGGTTTGATTCGATGAAATGAATTTTTAAGAAAGAAACTTCCATCTTAATACTACTCATACTTTACATCCCAACAGTGTAAACTTAAACCATCTGAAGATGAAAGTCACCCGAGAGATTGTCTTGGATAATCTTTTAATTTGGATAAACAAATAACTCATAGCGTACAAAAAATATTTATCCAGTGTTCACCTAGATACAATGCCAAATACTGCCTAACTGTTTAAAAAGCCTGTCGTCATCTTGAGAATACATGGGTTCAACCCATCCGTTAAAGTTTATTGGAAATCTCGTACAGGAAACATGTATGCTGTAATGATTTTAAGAACTAACCACAGGAAAGAAGAACAAAGCTGGGGAGAAAAGGACCCTTCCTGTTAACCCCAAACTAACTGTCATAATACTGTGGAAGCCTCTGTAAGCACTTCTGAATTCTGTCTGTCCCTATCATTTAGTGAGCAGTTCTTTGAGGCAAAGAATAGATGTTTCTTTTCTTGTTTTTTTTTTTGTTCTATTTTTGTTTGTTTGTTTCGTTTTGTTTTGTTTTTCAAGACAAGTTTTCTCTGTATAACAGCCCTGGTTGTCCTGGAACTAGCTCTGTAGACCAGGCTGGCTTCGAACTCACAGAGATCCGTCTGCCTTTGCCTCCCAAGTGCTGGGATTAAAGGCGTGCGCCACCACCACACAGCTAGAGAATATTTCTTCTTTACTAATTTATCTGCCAGAGTTCCTTCCCTGAATGGCATCTGCTTGAGAAATGCTTCTTGTATAACGACATGTGTCCAGTTAACCTTTGTATGAATAACAAGTATATATGTAAAAAACAGAATTTATGCAAAATTTATGTCACTTGAAGGAAAAACACACAGCAGAAAATATTCAATTCTTTTAAAAAAAAAAGTTGAGTATTTTTTATTGTGCATTCAAATTTTTTCTCTGAGTGAGTTAAGTCGCAGCCGTCCCAGTGGGATTGAGCAGATGAGCTGACGATCCCAGCTGAAGAGGAACGGCTTGCCTCTGAGTGCTTTCTTAAGTCGCACCCAGTTGAGAGCGAAGTTTTTGAAAAGATAAGGAACAGAGAGGGCTCAGCTGAGGTCTCTAGAGACAGAGATCTCCAGCGCTATTGACAGGTGTTTATTCTGTTCAGAGGAGAACATCTGGATTGGATTTAGATGTATGTAGGGAAGCTCTTGGGAGCCAGCCAGAAGAAAAGCCATAGAAGGGAGAGGCCCAGGGTCTGCTACGCTTGGAGTGGAGACTCGGGTACCAGTTGGAATATGAGTTCTGAATGAACAGCTTCTGCTTTTTCCTGGGTCTAAGTGCTTCGGGCATTTTCCTAACTCCCTGAGTTCCTTTAGCCCAGAGTTTCTCAGTCTGCGGGCTGCGACCCCTTTGGGGTGGAAACAACCCTTTCACGGGGGTCACAAGAACAGATACCATGCGTATCAGATAATTCCTAGCAGTAGCAAAGTTACAGTTACGAAGTAGCAACGAAAGTAACTTCTGGTTGTCGCTCCCCACCGCATGAGGAACTGCATTAGGTTGCAGCCTTAGAAAGGTTGAGAACCACAGCCTACTCCACATCTCTCCACCCATTCCGACCACCAAAAACGTGACAACCATTCACCGCACACGGGATCCAGCTTCCCACTAAATGAATTTTCCTAATGCTCCCACCCCTCTGTCTAGGTTGAACTAGGTTAGTTAACCAAATCTTTTCTGGACTTGGGTTTGCTCCACCAAAGCGGTTTACTGTGAGGTTAAAAACCAGTAACATATGTAAGTCACGGAACATACTGCCACCTACGATTTCTACTCCCTTGTGTGGTAGCAGGAACTCTTTTAATGGTATCAACCACATTTCCATACACTCCCAGGAACCTGGACTATGCTCTTTAAATTCCGTCCGTCCGTCCGTCCGTCCGTTTTGTTTTGTTTTTGCTGGCCTCCCCTCCCCCGCCGGAACTCTGCTACTGGACAACACAGTTGTGGGAGCATCTGTCTCTGGAGCAGGAGGATCCCATTTCCTGTTCCAGCCCCTCCCAAGACACTGCTTCTTAATGACAAGTTCTACCCTGAAATAGAATGATAGGGACTTTCAGTTTGTAAACGACAGAGCTAAACCTGCCTTAAAGTATCTGATGGCCTGGGCCCATAAACAAGGAATTTGACTGAGATGCCTAAAAGTCTAACACCATGAGCCCCTTGGGTGAGCAGTGAAGTTGATGGACACTTTTAGAATAATATGTGAACAGTGTCACAGGATTACAAAGGAACCAATGCTGTTAAAATACAGCGACTGGAAATACTTTTTAAACAAGATTGTCCCATACCACCATAAAGGGTTTTGTTCTTTAGAGAAAGGGTCTAACCTTAAATATCAGAAGCCCTTGCCGCCTTCTTATTCCTTCTAAAGACCTGCCAGGAGAGGCTGAAGAGATGGCTCAGAGGTTAGGGGCACTGGCTGCTCTTCCAAAGGTCCTGAGTTCTATTTCCAGCAACCATATGGTGGTGGCTCACAACCATCTGTAATGAGATCTGGTGTTCTCTTCTGGCATGCAGGCTTACAGGCAGGCAGAATGCTGTATACATAAGAAAGAAAGAAAGAAAGAAAGAAAGAAAGAAAGAAAGAAAGAAAGAAAGAAAGAAAGAAAGAAATTAGATCTGCCAGGAGGCTGGAGAGATGGTGCTTAAGAGCATGTGTTGCTCTTGCAGAAGACCTGGGTTCAGTTCCCACCATCCATATGATGACTCACAACCATCCATAGCAGTTGGAGGAGATCTGGTGCCTTCTGACCTCCATGGTCACCAGTCATCAGTCATGCACATGGTGTACATAACATACATGTAAGCAGAACACACATACACATAAAATATAATTAATAAATCTTTTTGTTTGTTTGCTTGCTTGTTTTTCTTTGTTTTGTTTTGAGACAGAGTTTCTCTGTATAACAGCCTGTCCTGTAACTTGCTCTGTAGACCAGGCTGGCCTCAAATTCACAGAGATCTGCCTGCCTCTGCCTCCCAAATGCTGGAATTAAAGGCGTGCATGAACACCGCCTGGCCTGAATAAACCCTTTTTAAGTCCTGTTTTTAGGCTCATATGAGCCATCCTACAGAACAGGCCCAATCTCTGTGAGTCTGCGTAAGGGATCAGCTGATTTCAGCTCAAGCGTGAGTCCTACCTGTTGTAGGTCTTTCTTTTGGGAACACAAGCCCCCCCCAAAATGACATGAAGTTTAACGAAGTAAGTCTTGTTGTCATCGTGCCCATTCTGCAGGTGAGAAAACAGAGGCACTAAGAGAGTGACGGAACTGTCAAGGTTATAGCTGCACACTGGACCTGAGCCAGAATGCAGGACTCTGGAGTCCATGCTGGTGACCACGGCCTGCTCTCAGCCATGCATCTAGCAGTTGGGTTTCCATTGATTGATGGATGGATGGATGGATGGATGGATGGATGGATGGATGGATGGATGGAAGACCTCTCACCTCTACGAGACAGTTACTGTTCAGATATAAAACTATAACCGTCTTGGTAAAGCAGTGCTTTGGGGGCCAAATAATTCAACTCGGCCTGTAGTTTTACCGTCTTCAGTGTCAAGTGGTCTCCATCAAAGATCCCTGCCCACCATCCTGATCTATCCTTACACCATGTATCAATGTCTATGCAAGAAGGGAGCCTCTTACTCCTGACTCTTCTGTCTTCATTCCCAATCTTGTTCTTGCTGCTAGGTGAGTCACCAGCAACTCTGCCAACTCTGGAAGATTTGGCAGGGCTCCCCCTCCTCCTCTTCCATCCCCCCTTATCCCTTTCCCTCTTCCACCCCCTCCTTTTTTCTTTGAGGGAGATGAGTAACAAACAGATGAGTTTACCTGGCCTTCCGTACACTAGCCATCGCGGTTTAAAGCAGGGGACATCACCCCTTTGCAGCCCCTGCTCCCTTTTGCACTTTTCTCTGACTCCTCCCTGAGAGATATGGCAAGAAATACTTATCAAAGTGTGAAATCTCCAAAATAATAAAGCCAGAGTTTTCAACATCCATATCTGCCAATTTGATTCAAAACCAATTAGTTCTCAAAGCCATTTTTTTTTAAAAAGTCACTAATGCTATTATTTTACATCTCGGTATCTTTTTTCCTTTGATGTTGGTCACCAACAATGTACCCCAGGGAAGAAACCAAACCACCTGCTCTTGGGGAGGCTTTTAAAACCTCCACTTTGGTTTTTGTGAGCCTGCTGCCCTGGTCCACAGTAGCCTCCAGGGTGGTGATTGACAAGCCAAGATTTGCCACCTGCTGTCTCAAAGGCAAAAAAAAATATGTATTTCTAGAGTTCCTTTTGTGAAATCACCTGACTCACCCACCTGTATCTCTTGATATTTAGAAGGCTGTTTTTAATAATCATATGCCAACCTTCATAAAAAGAAACAGGCTCACACAGCTACTGAGTTAGATTTGACTAATATAATGACCACACGCGACTCATGCGCACGTGCAAGGCACTGAGTTAAACACATACCTCTCACTGTCCCTTACGGACCTTTTCTAGGTGAGCCCTATATGTGGTCCCCATTGTCCTACAGATGAGTAAAATACACAGATATACACATACATGGGCACACAGACAGACAGACAGACAGACACACAGACACACACACACAGAGACACATAGACACATCCAGACATACACACACACACACATAGACAGACATAGACAGAGAAACACACACAGTTACACACAGAAAAAAATAAAATTGCCATGGCTCTTTATAAGCCAAAGATAATCGATCTCTCCTAATATTTATATTGTAGCTATCTGGATTTTTATTCTCCCGCCTGCTTAGTTAGGGTATTACTAAGAAGCCAGAGTCAGCACACTCCAGATATACAGTTGATGGATTCGGTCCCCACCCAAACACCCTGCAGCTTCATTTTAGGTTCCAACCCCACCCATCCTGTCGACATGCTTGTCAGGAAGCCGTGCCCCCTGCATTGAATATAAATAAACACGATACTGGAAATCGCCTGGAAAGTGGATTTAGATATGGCTCGTGAAGTCAGTGAACATAATGATGGAAAATTACTGAGTTACAGAAAACTGTTGACAGGCGAGCCCTAGACCTGAGAGACAAGGAGGGCACTTCAAAGAAGAATAATTTGATGACCAAAGATGAAAGAAGGTTTGGAAAATGATGGCTCTCCGATCCTTTTTGTTATAGAAGCTAGAGCACGGGACAGATGCTGAAGGGCCAAGGATATTGGATCTTACCCCCACACACAATTAGCGTTTTAAAAATGAATTCTACATTAAACATCTTCCAAGCTTCCTTTCATGGGGATCACCTTGTCAGGAAGCTTGTTCAGATTCCATACGTCAGGGTGTGGACCCTTGGTTCTGAATTTCTTCTTTTTCCTTTTAAGTTTTTAATTTATTTGTTATGTGTACAGTGTTCTGCCTGCCTGTATCCTTGCAAGCCAGAGGAGGGCCCCAGATCTCATTATAGATGGTTGTTGAGACACCATTTGATTGCTGGGAATTGAACTCAGGACCTCTGGAAGAGCAGCCAGTGCTCTTAGCCTCTGTGTCATCTCTCCAGCCCCCTTGATTTTAAATTTGTAACACACTTCTGGAAAGACAATCCTGTTGGTCTCAGGACATGACTGAGTTGTAAAACTGTATTATAGTCCTGAGAAGAACACTTTAAATGTCCTTTATACTAATCATTATTTTAGTATTAAGAAACAGATACCTTCGGTCCTAATTATTTCTACTCAACCTCTCTAGTCCTGAGCAATATTTAGTTCTCAAGTGTGTGTGTGTGTGTGTGTGTGTGTGTATTGGTGTATTGCTTGGAATTTAACCTACGGCCTCATCCAAATGAGGCAAAACCTCTGCCACTGAGCTATATCCCTAGACCCAATATGTGGTTCCCAGAAAAACAAACAAACAAAAAAAAAAAAACAAAAGAAAACAACACTCAAATCACCAAGAGAGCTTATTTCCATGTGGGCTGAACAGCACCACCTCCTGAACTTCCTGATGCGGGAGGCGGTCCAAAACTGCCTTTCCAGGTGGCATTCAGTGCTGTTACAGCGTGAATGGCCCAGCGACTTCAAGGGACTGAACTGTAAAAATGTAGTCTTCATCTTCTGCTTGTAATACTCACAAAACAAAGGTACAGATCATAGGAGCAAGCAGGAAATATTTAAGAATCTGAATCTTCAGTATTTAGCAAATTCAGAGATACAGCCCCCTTCCCCGGGGGCTCAGCCCTGCTTTGTGTATGGCACTGACAGTCTCCAATGTTTTGAGTGGGAAATTATTACTACTTTAAAAATATCTATATGTGTATGGACACTTTCCTCCATATATTTCTGTGTACCACATGTGTGTCTGGTACCCATGGAGGCGACAAGAGGGCACGCCCCTAAAACTGGAGTTACAGATTGTTGTGAACTGTCTGTCATATAGGGGATCTGAACTTAGGGCCCTAGGAGAGTCGGGGGCAGGAATGCAGGAATACTCTTCATCACTGAACCATTTCTCAATTCCTAGAAAATTATTTTTATTGATTCTTTTCACAACATTAGAGAGAGCAATGGCACAACATGGTGAGGCCATCTGGGATTATTGGTCCCTGAAGCTGACCAGATTCAGTAGGCCCCTCCCTCCCAGAGCAAACAATAAAAGCTGAGAGTCCCTCTCAGAGGGAAGAAGCTGAGTGGCAAAGACTCTGAGATCAGCTCCCTGGAAAAAGCAGAAACCAGACTAGCCTCCTGGAAGAGGTTTAGACCACCTGAGTCACATGAAAAGGGCCCTGTCCAGCCTGTTGGCTGCCTGAAGGCTGTGCAGTGTGCTCCAGGTCCCTGACTTTCATTACCTGTGCTGAAGTGGGCCGTTGGGCCTTGGTGGTGCAACTGTCTTGGAGTCATTTCTGCTCCTCTAAGTAACCCCTCACTTGTGAATCATCCTAATAAACCTCATTGATTCACCAGTTAAACTTTAGTGGCATCCATACTCTGGTCTGTCATAAGTGGATGTGTGTGTTGCATCTTTCCAGGAAAATTTTTGTCACACAACACTGTGTTCACCAGAGAGATTGTTTATAATTTTCTTTTTTGTGTGTGCATGTCTTTATCTGACTTATTTTATTTTTGGTTTTGTGAGTCAGGCTCTCATGTAATGTAGACTATCTTTGAAATCACAATGTAGCTAAGGATGGTCCTGTACTCCTGATCCTCCTATCTATACCTTCCAAGTGCAGGGATTATACACAGTAATACTAGACTCACAAGACAGGGTATTGGTTGGTATGTAGCACAGGCTGGCCCATGATTTACTTCCTGGTCATAAACTACTGGAACTAATGAGGTAGATCCCTCAACGGCCACACCCTCTCTGTCTGCCCCTACTTGGTTGTGTTTTCTGTCTCCCACCTTGAAAACCATTTTCTTTATTTAAAAAAGAAGCAATGCATTGAGTAGTGAAACTTTCTCTGCCATCTGTCAGCATTATATCACTTGCCTGTTCTAAACATAGTTTTAAAAAAACAAGCCTGGAATTGTTTTTATTATCTGTAACCCCAGCTGATGCTGTACTTTTGTCTTCTGCCAAAAGAAAAAAAAAAGGAAACCATATGTTCTTTGTTGTGCATGGCTCTGTATCATCACTATTTATCTTGCTAAAGCCCACTCTCTCTGGTTATGTATTTATTTGATTTTTTTCATCAGCTTCATATGTGGTTGTAATTTTGTGTAACTCATGTTTCCCTAGGTGGGAGCACACAGGAGCTCGTGAACAAGTTGTAGAGGGTTTGAATGAAAAATTCCCCTCCCCCCACAGGTTCATGTTTGAATATTTGGCCCCTGGTTGATGGCACTTTGGGGAAGGATTAGGAGGCGTGGCCTTGTTGGAAGAGTTGCACCATTGTGGGTGGACTGTGAGATTTAAAGACTCCAGCCATTCCCAGAGTGCTCTCTGCATCCTGCTTGCAGGTCAAGATGTGAGTACTTAGTCGTTTCTGCCATCATGCCGTTGCTGTGCTGTCTGTCATAGACTCTAACCCTCTAGAACCAAAAGCTCAGTTAAACACTTTCTTTCGTAAGTTGCCTTCTTCATGGTGTTTTTATCACAGCAAGGGAAAAGTAACCAACACATGAGTCACCACAGCCACTACCTGATGTTTTTCTGTAGATGTTTGCTTTTATCGGTTTATGAATAAAGCTGTTTCAGCCAATGGACAGGCAAAATATAGCTAGGCAGGAAGTCCAAACAATGATAGGGAGAGAGAGAAGGCAGAGACAGAGAGATGCCATGTAGCTGCCCAAGAAGAGAGATGCCAACAGCAGCAGCCTAAGGAGAAAGATGCCAGAACAGAGGTAAGGCCGCGGCCATGTGGTGATACACAGATCAGTAGAAATGGATTCATTTATATAAGAGAGAGCTAGCCAATAAGGAGCCTAAACCATTGGCCAAACAATTGTAACTGATAATAAGCTTCAGAGTATTTTTCTCATAAGCGGCTGTGGGGACCCAATGGACAGAGAGAAGCCGGTCACGTGGGACTGGGCTAGACGGAGAAGAGCCTTCTGTCTACAGCTACCCATTTTCTCCTGCTTTGTATCCATGCATATCTCCTACTTTGGACCTGGTTGATATTTTGTGCCCGCATCTAAGGTTTCTGTGTAGTCACTTGACACTGCCAATCCACAGTCACTTCCATGTCTTCAATGTCCTGCATTTCAATAGTGTGCTCACCCTGAAAAGTCCCATAGGTACAGAGTGTAATATCCTCTCCTACTCCTACTGGTGCCTCCAGTGCAGCTTCTGAATGTTTTCCCTGGTTAGTGAAGGTGGCCGTAGGGCCACTGCCATCTTTACTTTGAGCTCCTGGAAAATCCTGGCTTCCTACAATTTTCCCCTATGCTCTTGGAGATGGCGTCTGCTGGTTTTGCGCACCTCCTCAGGAACACTGCTCCCCCCGTCGGTTCTGTCTTCCTTCCTCTACATCATCAGCTTTCCCTTCTCTCTCCACTGTATCATTCCAACATTCACGTCTCTCCTGCTTCCACGGGGAGGAGGGCTGAAGCTTAGCCTTAGAGCTACAACTAACTACACAGTTCTGTGAGTTAGATTTCCAGACCAAACAGCCAGCCAGCCAAGAATGGTAATGTCCACCTAGAGTCTTCGAGGCCGAGACAGGAGGATAATAAATTGGAAAACACATACAAACTTTCTCTTGCTGCAACTAGTTAGCTATGTACTGCCTTATTTTATTTCGAAACACACAGAAGCTGTTATTTTTATTCCGTATTTTTAATTTCCAGATTCTTTTCTTTTCATCCGTTCTTTCTTCTTTTCTTTTCTGTTTTAAGTCCTGGTCTGGATCCCGCCCCTGGCTTTCTGTAGTGCCTCATGCACTGTTGGCAAGTACTCTACCAACTGACCTACATCCTGAATCTGTTGGTCAGGTCTTAAGTGGGCACTGGTGGGGCTTTTCCACTGGTCTACTGCTTAAACCGCTCACATGGAAGCATCGGTGTAACTACGCTCTAGGCCAGTTCTTACACATACTCAAGTTCTCTCTGTTATTGACCCATGGCTGTCCGTAAAATCTCACTCCATCTGAACAACCCCACCTCCCTGCCTACAGCTTCCCAGAAGCCAGTCTTGCTGGCTTTGTGGTTTTGCCTGTATTATTCACCGGCTCACACTCAAAACCCTAAACAAGCCTACCCAGGGTAGACCCTTCATAGGTGTGTGCTCACTAAATCATCTCTAGTTCTTTCCATTAGTGCTTCAATTTTTCCTTCACAGAATTGTTCCTTTTCTTTCACGCTTGTGGTTCAGTGAGTGCTTCCTTTCCCTCCTTCACTTCATCAGCGGTATTCCTGCATGTTCTTGCTCTGTCTGGGTCCTTACCCAGCTCACTAAATTGGTGTAGGGATGGGTACCTAACACACACCCATCGAGTGACTGTGAAATCCCAGACTTAATCCAATAGTTGAAACTGTTGGGCAAAGAGTTATTCTCTTTCTAACGACATTGCTGGCACAGCAGGCTAGAAACCCGGAGCTGTTGGAGATCACCTGGCCACCCAGTGAGAGCAAATAATTCCCCCCAAATAGGGAACTACTGAGTTCTGGCAACTTCACTTGTAAACCTGGATCCAGCTGAGCCTTACTCAATTATTATTCTAATTCCGGCCAACTGCCACTAAGAGAATACTCAGGAGACCACTCTGCTCTCAGTGTCTAGCATAACACCGCTAGGCTTCCTTGGGACGTTCTGTTATTTCAGTAGCCGATGCTTTCCGTTGCTGGTAGAAGCCAAATATTGGACCTACATTGCCTCGCTTGCCTCCTGATCTTTCAAAAAATGAAATCATCAAGGAGGCAAGTAAAAAGTAGATTGAATTCTTGTCTTTTAGTAGGATGAAACCTTGTCAGCAGACACTGTAGTCTTTGGACTTCCTCTCCCCTAACTTGTGTTTTTTCGTTTTTGTAGCTGGAGTGAGGAAGGTAGCTGCCGGTCATCATGGTCATCATGGTGACGTAGCCTGCAGCACACTCCTGCAGTCTGCTACCTTCAAGCTTCTGTCCTTAACCTGGTCTTCATGACCTCTGTCTTTGGGTTTCCATGTATTCTTGCAGGTGAGATTTATAAAGTCAGGAAACTGTTCATTTATTTATGTGTTATGCAGTGAACTGAGTCAGGATCTCATTTATTCAAAGCTGACCTCACACTTGCTATACAATAGCTGAAGATGACCTTGAATTCCAATTCCTCCTGCGTCTATCTCCCAAGTGTGAGGATTACAGACATTACAGAGATTACCAGACACCTAGCAGGAAGCATCCACTGAATTCAACCAAATGTCTAGTACTGTTCCAGCAGCTATAGACATAGAGATGAAATCTTATTTTGTTGTCTATTTTGTTCTTTAACAGCTGGATTAATAAACGAGTACATTGGTATGTAGAATTACTTGGCTAGTCATTGATATACACAGGTACATAATGTACTTTCATAAGCATTTCCTTTGAATAAGATCTCCCTTTCTATCGACACATGTTAATCTACTTGAACAAGTCTGTATGGTATGTTAACAGTGGCTTCCGCTTACAAGTTACCAACACTATATGCAATGATTAATTTGTATTGTCGCTATTTCAATCCGTTATATTTACACGAACAGGAACAAAGTCTGCTCAAGTTGGCTTAAATAAAGCCGAGTTACAACGCAGTTACAATCAACATACCGTCACAGCGATCCAAGAATGTTCACAAATAGCTGTTGGAATCGGAGAGCAGAGGGGAGTTCTGCATTGCCGGCATGTCTGGGAAACTGAACAGCAGGAATTCATTCACCACGATGTGTTTGCATAATCATTAATTATCATGACGCTGTGGTATGCTACCAGATTGCTTCCCTCTCTTGTCACAGGCTCTTCTTGACTCAAGCGCCCCAGAGGAATCTGTACACTGTTAAAGGCAATTGGCATTCAACATGAAAAGGCTACCAAGGGTTATACGGATAAGGGGAACTCAAGGACACACGGAGTCTCTTCTGAAGGGACTGTGGCCGGCTTGAGCATGGTGAACATGGCTCTGGCAGGCCTTGCCCTTCTTCCTCATCTCCCCTTCCTTGCTAAAATCCATTAGATTACATCCCTAAAGCTAGCCACCATAGAAGAAAGTTTCTGACCTGCCCAATTCTTCAGTCGTTCAGTCCCAAAGAAACACACAAAGGTTTATATTAATTATGAACTGTTTAACCAATTAGCTCAGGCTTATTACTAACTAGCTCTTATAACTAAAATGAACCCATAATTCTTGTCTATGTTTAGCCATGTGGCTTGGTACCTTTTATCAGTGAGGCGTTCTCATCTTGCTTCCTCTGCGTCTGGCTGGTGACTATTCTCTGTCTTTCCTCTTCCCAGAATTCTCTTAGTCTGATTGCTTTACTTATACTTCCTGCCTGGATACTGGACAATCAGTGTTTTATTAAACTAATACAAGGACAAATTTTTACAGTGTACAAAAGCTTTATCCCACAGCAAGCCACCAAGGTCTTTCCCCTTATTTGGCCACTTCTTCCTCCTGAGACTGACTATCAAGGTCCAACTATCAAAATATTAGAGTCTAGTAATCAAAAGCCCCCTTTGGCTTATCTAATTAACAAACCCAATTAAAGTTAAACACCTCATCCTAACACAGGGTTTTTCCTTTGACCTTTATAGACAACTATTTTCCTATGAGTCACATCTGTCTCCTCTCTCTCCAGAGGCTGTCAGGAGCCGTTTCCCCCCAAAATTATTGCAGGAAGCATTGTCCTAAGAAATTTGCAGAGAACCCCACTTCCCAATTGTATTGAGAATTGTTTTATTGGCAGAGCCTATCCCATACCCAATTATCTGTTAATAGAGAGCTATCTGTTAGTGGAACCCGCCCCACACTCCAATTATCTAGAGAACTAGGTGTGTCAACTTGTGACTTCCTGGCCGAGGAATCGTGACCTGACCTATCGTAGACCGACGTGGACCATGCGGCAAGATTCCATGCCCCTGCCCCCATCCCAAGCCAAACTCCTCATCCTATATAAGCTGTAACCATACTCTAATAAACGAAGGCTTCGACAAATCTGCCTGGCCTTCTTCTCTCCCGCCCATATCTTCCAGATAGCGCCTCTCCGGGACCCTGGAATTACTGACCCTGCCAGGCGGGTTACACCCCTAGACTCAGTGACCCGCCGAGGTGGTTTACAGGAGGCAGTCCTTTGTTCTCCTCCGGAACAAATATCCCTGCCCCCTTTCCCTTGTTCCCTTCTCCTTCTCCCTCTTCCTCTATCTCCTGTCTTTGTCTCTTATTCCCTGCTCTCTGTCCGTCTGAGGCAAATAAACCTACTTTATGCTGAGAGCCTTGTCTTGGGGCTCCTGAGCCAACACCAATCCTTTTATCATTGATATGAACTTGTTAATTATTGCCATATGGAAATATGGATCCAGATCCCTGCACTCACCAACTCTCCACAAGTTAGAGATCCTAACGGAAATTTCTTAATTTTTAAATGATATCAAATAGAACTCAATGATAGTAACTCTGAGTTAATTTAAAATACTTTGAATAAAACCTTGAAGGGGGCAGGAAACCCTGTATAGGCCAATATAAAGAAGAGCTAAGACAAGCTTCTGAAGCTCCCCCTCTGCTGGTCTGGGGAAGGTAGATTCCAGAAGGGTTCCCACCATTCTCAGCCTTCCTTCTGGGAGTCTAGAGTTTAGGGATTTGTAGGTTTCTGGCTGAGGTTGCCTACATTTGCAAGTCCCCAATAAAACTCAGGACATGAAGGTCTCTAATGAGCTTCCTGGTTGTTGGCATTTCACAAGTGCTGTCATCTTCATCAGTGGGGCAACTGAGCACATCCTGTGTGACTCATGGGGGAATCTTTGGATATCTGCACCTGGTTTTCCCTGTACCTGGTCCCACATGCCTCTTCCTTTGCTGATTGTACTCTGTGTCCTTTTACCATAAACATCTTTACTATAACCTTGAGTCCTGCCACACCTTAGTCCTGAGTGTTATGGTAAAAATAAAACACTGTGGGTCCCCGAGTGGCAGCAGTGGGCCACTACAGGTAGTTTAGGGCAGCGGCAGGTGGAAGACCATGGCAGGCCATGAGGGCAGCCAGTCCCACCACCTGAGGCCTCCCTGGGTCCCAGGCAGGTGGGAGGAGGCAGGTGAGATACAGAGACCTATTAGGCATGCCATGTAGAGAAAGTGGGTATTTATTTAGTGGGTTATAGAGGGTAAAAAGAAAGGAGGAAAAGGGAGAAGGGATAAGAGCAGACAGAGAGGCAGAGAAAGAAAGAAACAGAGAGAGAGAGAGAAGAGTTGAGAAAGAGGGGAGCCGGGCGGTGGTGGCACACGCCTTTAATCCCAGCACTAGGGAGGCAGAGGCAGGCGGATCTCTGTGAGTTCGAGGCTAGCCTGGTCTACAAGAGCTAGTGCCAGGACAGGCTCCAAAGCTATAGAGAAACCCTGTCTCGAAAAACTAAAAAAAAAAAAAAAAAGAGAGAGAGAGAGAGAGAGAGACCCAGAGGTGGGGGGAAGGGGAGAACTGGGAAGAAGGGAGAGAGGCAGAAGCTGCCTCTTTGGGAGAGAGACAGAAAGAAAGGAACTCAGACTGGAAACAGAAGGAAGATCTGCTTGCCTTAGCCGAAAGGTGTGAGGGTAGGATTCTTGTCTCTTAAAGGGACAGGACAGACTATTACACTGAGCACTACCACGTGTGGAGTCCTGCAGTACCTCGAGGGATTGACCCAGACTAGGGTAGTCATAGAAACCCCTCCAAGGGGCTGGAGAGATGGCTCAGTGGTTAAGAGCATTGCCTGCTCTTCCAAAGGTCCTGAGTTCAATTCCCAGCAACCACATGGTGGCTCACAACCATCTGTAATGAGGTCTGGCGCCCTCTTCTGGCCTGCAGGCATACGTATACATAATAAATAAATAAATAAATAAATAAATAAATAAATAAATAGAAACCCCTCCAAACAAAGCTGGACAAAATTATGTCTTTGAACCCAATCCCACCCACAGAGCACGACTTCTCAGTCTTTAACCAGAATCAGTCATGACAAGATGGCTACCACCCATTAAGAAAACACCTTTGCATTCATTGTCTTCTTTATCCCTCACCAAAGCCCTGCAGGATGTCTGTTGTTGGTAAAGTTTTTGTTTGTTTCATTTTGTTCTATCCCAGGCTATCCTCCAGCTCCCTATGTAGCCAAGGATGACCTTAATTCCTGACTTTCCTGCCTCCAACCCCCAAGTGCTGGGATTGCAGGTATGTGTCCCACATCTGGTTACACAAAGCTAGGGAGAGAATTCAGGACCCCATGCAGGCAAACTCTGTCAACTGAGCTACATTCCAGGCCATCAGTTTTTGGTGTGTGTGTGTGTGTGTGTGTGTGTGTGTGCAATATAGACATTTTTTTTTCAAGACAGGGTTTCTCTGTAGCTTTTGGTTCCTGTCCTGGAACTAGCTCTTGTAGACCAGGCTGGCCTCGAATTTACAGAGATCTGCCTGCCTCTGCCTCCCGAGTGCTGGGATTAAAGGCGTGCGCCACCACTGCCCAGCAATATAGACATTTTTATGAGCATATTGTATAGTTAGGAAGCAGAGAGCTTAAGCTTGAATAAATTAGATGCCCTGTAAGTAGAGGAGATGCAGTTAAACCCCAATTTTATTTTCATATTGCCTCTCCATGAAATTCTATTTCCTCCCTCACTTTAAAACTTCAGAATTACCTTATTTTTCCCTTTTCCTACATAGAGCATTCATCTCTCTGGGGTAAAAGCATTCTTATCTCCCCTTTTTCTTATACCATTTGCTTTTCTCTAATTCCATTTCTGTCTGCCCTTCCTATCGACCTTGAAGGAGATTTTCTGAACTAGCAGAGAAAGGAAAGAAGAAGGTTGAACTGCACAATGTAAAGGAAACACAGTGCAGTCCCTGGCCTGCTCCTTTGGGGGAAAGTCAGCAGGACCAATAACAGACCAGCAGTGATGTAAGAGATGTCAAGGTGGACTGGGACCACGTCTGACAGGCCATGTGACAGTTATTGTCCCTGTGCCCACGGTAGCGTTAGCACTTAGAGAATAATCATTCCAGGAAAACCCACGTGGTTTGAAACAGGATCCCATTCAATGTTTGAGGATCAGTGCTGTATCGGGAACCAGCCTTGACAAAATCCTCTTACCAGGGTGGGGGTTTGGGGATTTAGAAATATTAGTAAAGAATATGAAGACACAGGAAAACATAGAATAGTACTGGGAGGGAGTTCCAGTGAATACTGAAAATCTCCAGCGTCTAATTTCCAATTGCTTAAGATACCAAGACCCCAGGAGATAGGAGCAAGATAAGAAACTGTATTAACAAGATATAAGGAAATGAATAGACCAGTTGAAGGTCACAGGTTACTTGCATAGTTAAACATTCTGTTGCTAGAACAAAACAAGTCCTGCTCACACCCTAGACAAAAACATTCTGTAGGCAAACAACTCCCTGGAACCTTAGTTGGATCCTTAGACTAGACTTTCATTTGAGGTAGAAACATTGTCAACTTCTCCGTTCCTGAAGTACAAGGTCTGGATATTAGCCATACTTGTTGACAATAACCTTGAAAGAGCAGAACTCTCTGACCTAAATCTAGGCGGGTCCTTTGTTTGAGGTAGAAACACAGGAATAGAGGTAAGTTCCAACTCTCTGACCTTTGCTAATGGTGGAAATAGAGTCACATTTTGGGGCCTCTACAGTGCTGTGGTTCAAATATCAGGATAAGACATTTAAAAAGTAGCAAGTAGTTGAGGCCCGGGTTGGGGTTAGGATCAGCAGCATTCTCAGGGAAAACTGTCATGTAAATCTCAATGCTAGGTAGAAATTTAAGATCTGAGAGTCTGCCAGGTGGTGGCAGCAACGCTTTTAATCCCAGTACTCAGGAAACAGGCAGGAGGATCACTGAGTTCTAGGCCAGCCTGGTCTGCATAGCAAGTTTCAGGACAGCCAGAGATACACGTTGAGGACCCTGTCTCAAAACAAACAAAAGAGCGTTCATGCACATACACCCACAATGGAAAGTCAAAGGGTTTACATTATCACATCCCCCAGGTTTACAGAGACCAGTAGGAAGGATAAGTCGGCTGGATCACTGAACAGGTACCCAAGTTTCCTCTCTGGCTTACAAAAGATGAAGCTCATAGGTTTAGAGCAGCAGAGACTCCCAGCTCCGTTTTCTCACATCCAAGCATCTTAAATGAGTGACCTCCCAGCTCAGTGGTTCTCAGCCTTCCTAATGCCGAGTCCCTTCAACAGCGGTCTTTGTGTTGTGGTGACCCCCCCACCCACTTGCAAGCACACACCATTAAATTCTATCTGTTGCTACTTTGTAACTGTAATTGTGCTACTGTTTTGTACCATAAGGTAAATATCTGTGTTTTCTGATGGTCTTAGGTGACCCCTGTGAAAGGGTCATTCAGCCTCTACAGGGGTCCTGACCCACAGGCTGAGAACCACTGTTCTAGGTTCTGCTAAAACTGTGCTCACAAATTTGAAAGGTTTTTGGTTTTGTTTTAATCTGTGTTGGAACAGGGTTGAAGTCGCTGAGACTGACATTTCCTAGCAAAAGAAGATAAATAGGCTTTCATTTCTATGAATTCTTGAGGTTATATACTTATTTAAAAATTTACCACACTGCCAGAAGGGTGTGATGGTGTATGCCTATAATCCCAGCACTTGGGAGGCCGAGGCAGGAGGATCAAGATGGCAGCCTTAGCAACAAAATAAGTGAGCTTGAGGCCATTTTAGGTTGCAGGAGAGACGAATTAAAAAATAAAAATAAAGTCACATTACCAATGTAAAGGATTGTTTTTGTGTTGATCTGTCTTGGAGGCATTTTGATACAAAGTAATCTCTGAATTACAAACACCAGGTTTGTAAGCATCCCATTCATTTCTGCATTCACTTTCGTTCATTTCCTGCTACGTGCACCTCAGGGTCATCGTGTAGCGTGAAAATGACTGACATTGCTTGGCCACTTGCTCAGTACCCACTGCGTTTCCGTGTTTGTAGCAATCTCAGTACACGTTATTTTTATATCCGTTCTTAGGAAGCAACCCAAAGCACAGGAAGGCTCCACTCAGCTGTTACTTGTGCCTAAAGTGTTCCTCACTTCAAGCAGTGGACGATTTAGGAAGACAAATGAGGCATACTCAAAAACAAACACGCTGTTGGGTTGCCTGGTTTTCAACAAAAGGCAACTGGGGTTTAACTGGCTTTTAGTTCCTCCCTTTGTTTGGTTTGGCATCGAAGCTGCTCTAGTGCCACCTACTGGCCATAATGGGGAACTGACTTTCCCTGGAACTATTTTAGCAAGATTTTTGCCCTATTACCTCATTTAACTCTAGTTTTTAAATGTCCCTCTAATTCCATAAAACACGTGACATGTATTATTATTTTTTAAAAATATTTTTATGGTTTATTTAACTTTATTTTATGTGCATTGGTGTGAAGGTGTCAAATCCCCTGCAACTGGATCTTCAGACAGTTGTGAGCTGCCATGTGGGTGCAGGGAATTGAACCCGGGTCCTCTGGAAGAACAGTCGGTGCTCTTAACCACTGAGCCATATTCCAGCCCCGACGTGTATTATTTATAACTCAGAGAAGATCATAATATTGATCTATGGTAGAAATCTTCAATTTATAGTTTAATTTTTAAAATTTTTTTTATTCTTTGTGTCTTTCACATCATATGTCTTGATTTCATTCATCTCCCCGTTCCTTCATATCCACCCTCTGCCCTTGCAACACCCTCCCCACCCCACCCCCGCGCCAAAATAAAATAAAAATTTAAGAGAAGGAAAAAGAATCTCGTCATGGAAGCTGCAGTGTGACTTAGTGAGTCACACCATATATCCTTTTTGTCCGTGTATCTTTACTTGCAAGTGTTCACTGCAGGGAGTCATTGTTTGGTTCGAAGCCTCTGGTTTCTGCTACACTATCAACGCTGGACCCTCACCGGTACTCCTCTTGGATATCCTATTGTTGTCCTGTGTAGTGGCGACCCTACATCTTTGAGTCTGCAAGCCCCGCCTCTTCCTGTGCTCCAGCGGACCACAGATGGGGTAGAAGTTGGGGCGGGCTAAATCATAAACTTAGTTCTGGTTCTGGTTGCAGGGTTGGACAGACCTCCAGCTCTCCCGACGTTGTCCCAGCAGGGTCACCCCGCGCAGCAATGAGCAAGGTGCAGGCCGGTTGTCCTGCTTTCGTGGCCTCGGGATTGGCTTACCCACACCTACACCATCAGGGCCAGCTCTACTGTGTGGCAGAGGTGAGGTGCAAGGGCCACTCCCGAGTACTGAAGCTGATGAGGAACATGGCTACTTCTCCCTCAGGGCCAGGTCTCCCAACTGCCGCAGGGATGGGGGTGGTGTCTCTCCCTTGCCCATACCACCATATGGCAAATGAGGGGTGTGGCCGGATCCTCCAAGTTCACCCGCTGGTTCACCAGCCCTGCTGTCAACAGCGTCAACTCTACTGCTCGGCTAAGGCGAGGGCAGGACGTCTTTCCTGAGTGCTGCAGCTGGTAAGGGGGAGGGCCCTTCTCTCCCTCACCCATGGTGCCTCATGGCAGACAGGTAGCGGGGCTAGCTCTCCCACGCTCACACCTTTGGGACTGGCTCAGCTGCGCCCCCACCAACAGGGTCGGCTCTACTGTGCCACCCAGGTGAGTTGAAGGACTGCTGCAGCTAGTGCTGGACAGGGGCAACTCTCCTGCTCTTAAGACCTCAGCGTCAACTCTCCCACCAGCCTCAGGCAGCAGCGACAGGCAGCGGGAGTGGGAGGGCATCTCTCCCTTGTCCCTGCCTCCATATAGCAGCAGATAGGAGGTGGGGTCAGACCTCCCACAACTCAAATTCTCAGGGCCGGCTCACCTGCATGCCCATCGGCAGGGTCAGTACTCTTTCACTGAGTCATGTCCGCAGTCCCCACGCACCGTAGAGTTTTAATCGACACAGCGTTTCTCTGTGCAACAGTCCTGGCTGTCCTAGAACTTGCTCTGTATGTAGCCCAGGCTGGCCTCGAACTCACAAAGATCCACCTGCCTCTGCCTCCCAAAGCTGTGCGTCGCCACCACCAGTCTTTTGTCTTTTATTTTTAAAGACGTGGTTTTCGAACTCAGACTGGCCTCAAACTCACTGTGTTATTTGAAGACGGATGACCTTGAACCCCCAATCCTCCTGCTTCCAGCTCCCCAGTGCTGGGATTGTCATGTGTCACTGTGCCCAGGTTATATGCTACTGGGGAGCAAACCCAGGGCCTTATAAGTGCTAGGCAAGGACTCTGCCAACTGAGTCCCAGCCCCTTACCCCACATTTTCAATGGACTGTTTTTTTTTTTTTTTTTTTTGTTCAAGAGGCAGGATCTAGCTATGCAGTTCTGGTTGGCCAAGAGCTTACTATGTACACCAAGCTAGCCTCGTAGCTGGAATTGCTCAGTGAATGCCAGCAGAAATGGCTCCAACAGGGCTCCTCCATTTTGGTCAAAGGACCCAAGAAGGTTTTTCTGGGTCAGAGAAAGTAGAGAATTTTCTCCCTCTTCTTCCACCTGCTTGGTTCCAGGCTCTGCAGCACCAACCCGCAAGCAATGTTGTGATTGCAAAGACAGCCAAGCTGGGGACTAAAAACCCCAAGGGAATTATTTATTACAATGTTGGGACCATTTGGAGTCCTGGCCTCCAGCTGCTCTTCCCTGCTAGAGCTCTTTACTTTCCTTCTGATTTGAGTTACTGAAAGCTGTGTCAAAGTTGTTTACCAGCTCTGCTTCACGAGCACATGTTGCCTTGGCCTTGAGGATCAGAGGATGAGGTTTTCACCTGTTGGCCCACCTGACTGTTGGGTATAGAAGCCTCCGTGGTGCTATTGAATAAAGGGCTTCTTACCAGTGACTAGAGGTCCGTGTCTCTCTCTCTGTGCTTGTGTGTTTCAACCTCTAGCCCCTTGCCCGAAGCTCGCGAACTGTATGGTAGAGCATAGAGCTCAGACAGGCGTTGTGTGCTGCATTACAACACAAAGGGGTTGTGTTCCCAGCAGTACATAGGAATCCCTATTGCTACACACACACACACACACACACACACACGGGGGGGAGAAGAGAGGGAGGGAGGGAGGGAGGGAGTTAAAATGTAATTTTAGATTATTTGTTTGATATGTTTGAGGTTTGAGTGTTGTGCTTACAGGTATATGTGTGCACCATGTGTGTGCCTTGTATTGGAGATCATCAGAAGAGTATTCCCTGGAATTATAGCTGGGGCTGGGCAGTGGTAGTGCACGCCTTTAATCCCAGCACTTGGAGGCAGAGACAGGCAGATCTCTAAGTTCGAGGTCAGCCTGGTCTGTAGAATGAGTTCCAGGACAGCCAGGGCTGTCACACAGAGAAACCCTGTCTCAAAATCAGAGAGAGAGACAGAGAGAGAAAGAAAGAGAGAGAGAGAGAAGAGAGAAAAAGAATGTTAGAATATTGGGTGGGGGGCTGGAGAGATGGCTCAGTGGTTAAGAGCACTGACTGCTCTTCCAGAGGTCCTGAGTTCAATTCCCAACAACCACATGGTGGCTCACAGCCATCTATAATGAGATCTGGTGCCCTTTTTTGGCCTGCAGGCACACATGGAAGGAATGTTGTATACATAATAAATAAATAAATCTTTAAAAAAATATTGGGTAGGTAGGAAAGGGGAGGAGGATCTGAGAAGAAGGAAGGGAGAGAAAGAAATCAAAATGTATTGCATAAAATTCTCAACAAGCAAACAAAAACATTAGTTGGAGTAGGGAGGACGCCAGCCCAGGCTGGTCTTGAACTAAAGACCTTCCTGCTTTAGCATACTGAAGGCTGAGAGTACCAGCACAGGCCTCCATGTCTGGCTCTCTGAAGGGATTTTTATAACCTTTGACATACGAGTTTTAAAAATATTTATTTGTTTTATTTTATGTGTTTGTGTGAATGCCAAGTGTATGTATTTCAAGAACCACATGTGTGTTGTGCTCAAGGAGACCGAAAGAGGGCATCCAATCTCTGGCATGAGCTGCTACAGGCAGTCTGGGAACCAAACCTGGGTCTGAAATGGTAGTTAGTGCTCTTAACTGTTGAGCTGTCTCTCCATACCAAAGATATGCTTTTGATGTCCCTAAGAAAGGCGGTGGATTTTAAGTTTTTATTTATTTATTTTTGTTTCACTTGCATTGGTGTTTTGCCTGCATACATGTCTCTGTGAGGGTGTCAAAAGCCCTGGAACTGGAGTTACAGACAGTTGTGAGCGGCCATGTGGGTGCTGGGAACTGAACCTGGGTCCTCCGAAAGAGCAGCCAGTGCTCTTAACCACTGAGCCATCTCTCCAGGCCCACAGCGGTGGATTTCTATCAGGGGAGGCTGATGGTAAATGACATGCCAATTGTGAGCCAGAGAATGCTAACCCCAGAACTTATTTTCTGGTGAGAATCTCTTCCTTGCTTCAGTTGGCTCGTTGGCGTTAGCCTTCTTCTGTTTATACTGAATACCCCATTCTAAAGTCTGGTACCATAAATAAAATGTTAAGTAAGTTCAATAAAAAGATTTTCTTCGAGATATCAGAAATGTCTTAGACTCAGTGTTCCATATACGGTTTAATTTTATCTGCAGGCCAGAAGAGGGCACCAGACCTCATTACAGATGGTGTGAGCCACCATGTGGTTGCTGGGAAATTAACTCAGGACCTTTGGAAGAGCAGGCAATGCTCTTAACTACTGAGCCATCTCTCCAGCCCCCACGGTTGAATTTTAGAAATTGGTTTTGAGATCAATAGAAAGGCTTTGAATTTGTTTCAGTTACTAGGCAAGACACTCAGTATGTCCGAGGACCCGTTATGTCGGTGACTAGTCTGAGCAGTACAGTAAGGGTGGTGGGCGTCAGAGGAGGTGAGGATATTCAGGTGCAGAAACCACTTTAGAGATGCTGAATCTTTGAACACAGTGGTCCTCAACCTTCCTAAGGCTGCAATCCTTTAATACAGTCCCTCATGTCATGGGAACCCCCGGCCATAACATTATTGTCATTGCTACATCCTAATGGTAACTTTGCTACTGTTATGGACTGTAATATAAATATCTGTGTTTTCTGATGGTCTCAGGCAACCCCTGTGAAAGTGATTCTACCCACAAAGGGTGGCGACCCAGTGGCTGAGAACGGCTGCTCTAGAAGAACTGGAGATCATTGGAGCATTTACACGGGGAGAAAATGTAGCGGATTTGTGTGTTTACAATAATGCTGATTACAGTGTCGATGACACAGTCCCATCATGATGCTGTCATCACGGGGCAGTCCTATGGCTAAGAGGCGTTAGGATTCAACAATGGGTTAGAATGTAGGCGGTGAGGAAAGAGAGCTACCAAGGATGGCTTTCCAGCTTCTGGATGAACAGCTAAGAGGCTGGAAGATAAAAAGACCCAAGGAGAAAAGACAGATCAGAGATTTAGATTAGTTTTCACATTTGGCTGTCTTAGGTAGACATGGTGGCACATGCCTTTAATCCCAGTACTCGGGAGGCAGATCTCTGTGAGTTCGAGGCCAGCCTGGTCTATAAGAGCCAGTTCCAGGACAGCCAGGGCTGTTACTCAAAAAAAAAAAAAGTGTTAGCATGAATAAAAACGTCAAAGAGAACAGCAGGATAAGATAGAAGAACCCTTGAGACTGAAAGATGTGTGCTGGAAAGAAAAAAGAACCAGACGTTGCTCCCCAGCTCCCCCCCCCCGTGTGTGTGTGTGTGTGTGTGTGTGTGTGTATTTAACCATCTTTAAGTTCAGCATGGCACAAATAAAGGGGATTTTGCTTAATTCTGAGGTTGCCACAAAAGCTGTGCCACCTGGTGGACAGTTGTGGAAAAAAACAAAATGTAAGTCTGTCACTGCAGGAACAGAAACATCCGGGCCAAACTAAACCATATGAATCTTTTCAGTATCTTTAATTTACATCTAAATCACATCAAAGCATCCAGGTTTTGAAATATTTTCCAGGGTCAGAGAGACCCTGTATGGGTACAACCTGATCCTCGTAACTCACGTCAAAAGCTAAGTAGGATATAGCTGGGTGGTGGTGGCGCACGCACTTGGGAGGCAGAGGCAGGCGGATCTCTGTGAGTTCGAGACCAGCCTGGTCTACAAGAGCTAGTTCCAGGACAGGCTCCAAAACCACAGAGAAACCCTGTCTCGAAAAACCAAAAATAAATAAATAAAAAAAAGAATAAAAAAATAGCTAAGTAGGATATAATGCACCTGTAATCCCAGCATTTCTATGATGAGATGGTTGGGGGAGGCAGAGTCAGAAGAACCACGTGGGAGCTCCCAGTCTAGCTAGCTGGAAATAAACAGCACAGCAACAGAAACAAGAGAGACCTTGCCTCAAAATAAAGGTGGAAGACAAGAAGCAAGTCCTAAAACTTGTCCTTCGATCAAGTCCCCATATGCACCGTGGCATGCATTCTCTCTCTCTCTCTCTCTCTCTCTCTCTCTCTCTCTCTCTCTCTCTCTC
>JABTXL010005037.1:20788699-20801728 GCA_025134845.1 Neodon shergylaensis
GAGGAGGAGGAGGAGGAGGAGGAGGAGGAGGAGAAAAGGAGGAGGAGGAGGAAGAGGACAAGGAGGAGGAGGAGGAGGAGCATTCCTTAAATAGTCTGTAGGCGTAGCCTTGAGCGTCTCAGGGGAGGAGCCGCTGATGGTGGGCTTTCTGAGACTGGACAGGGTTCGGAGTGAGGAGGGAGGGGGCGGAACTCCACCCAAACAGTCGTATCTTCCGTTAATTCAGATGGCAAGTGAGTTTACCCTTTAGAGTAGAGGAGGAGGAAGACTTGCTGAGCCATTGTCAGTTGTGAGCAGCGCATTTTCAGTTGTGTCTGGGAGTCACCTACAACATTCCCTGGCAAGTCGTTCAGGATTCTATGCTTGGGGAAATTCCCAGTGGGGATTAAAGACTGCTTTTTCTAGTCTCTCTAATGGGCTTCCATCCACCAGTTTCTCTCATGAAAATATCTGAGGTGCTAAGAAGATTAATTAACATAAAATGTATGAAATTATGCAAAAAATATTTACCACTTTGTAAGAGCTATCTTCGTGGTAGCTATGGATCGATGCTTAATTTGTATAAAGAGAAACTACAGGGAAAATACAAAGTTGAGTGGTGGTTTTTAATCTCTTTGACATTTATATTGCAAATAAACAGTCCCTTTTCTTTCTTTCTTTCTTTCTTTCTTTCTTTCTTTCTTTCTTTCTTTTTTTTTTTTAAGACAGTATCTCCAGTTGCCCAGATTGCTATGGATTTAAGCAAAGGGTGATTTTGAACTCCTGATCATCCTGTCTCTCTACTTTCCCAGTGCTGGGATAAACAAGTCTGAACCTTCATGCCTGGTTTATGTGGTATTAGAGATCCAACCCAGCCAGAGGGGCTCTTCATGCATGCTAGGCAGATCCTGTCCATTGACTACATCCCCAGCCTTGTAAGGCAAATCTTCTATTGTCTGTGAGGATACAGTTCTCACAAATGTTATAAAAATATTATACAGTTCCTCCTTCCATATAACCACTTAAATGTCCAGCAGACAGAGAACTGAATACACGAACTTCCTTTTCTGGCTTCCTGATTTCTGTTGGTGGTAGAACCACCTCCCAGAAACTCGTGTTTGACACAGTAATTATTTCTGACCTACAACTTCCGTCTTATCACCTACTGATCTTCAACCTTGTTCTCAAAACTTACCCCACCCATCGCCATTTCTACCGCTACCACCCTAGTTCAGGACTCCAACTTGGTTTTCTTGCTTTAGCTTTCTCCCCCCCACTACCATTCAAATTTTTCCCATGATGCAGTTACCAACTAGATCCAAGCAAAAAACATTTTAGCATGCTTCGCCATGTCATCTCTGTACCCACTCAGACATCTGTGGAGCTCCCACTGCTTGTCAAAGACTATTCAATGCCCCCTTGAGACATCAGCTGGAAAGGAAGACAGTCAAGGAAACGTGGGCAGCTCTGCAGAGGGCTCTCTGTTGCAATCATAATCTGTTTACTTAGCTAGGGTACCTACCGGGCAGAAGTGGGGGCAGGAAAGAAGGTTAAAATTTTCCTGTTTTGGCTGAAGTTTGGTGGTTTCTGGGAGTAGCTGGCGTGAAGTCGGTTAAAGAATGTCAGGTGATCCACAAACATCTTTCCTGACTGGCCATCATTTGGGGTCCACGGGGCAATCCAGCATCTAGAGAAACAAGTTAATTTATTTCCAGAAATTAAACCACTGTAGTTACTGGAATTGTTGCAATGCTACCAGAATGGGATTTTACAAAACAGTGTGGTTCTAGCTAACACTTCTACGAGATACAGCCTTACACAATCCCCACACCACACCCCGGGGCTTTCTGAATGGTATTATTTTATAACTAGCCCAGGCTGGCCTTGAACTTGAGCTTCTCCCAGCCTCATAATATCCTTATTTTTTTTTAAAAAAAAAAAAAGAAATTAAAAAGGAAAACATACTATCTTTTTTCATTTTACATATCAACCCCAGTTCCCACATCCTCCCCTCCTCCCATTCCTCCACCTCCACCCCATGTACCCCCCAATTCACTCCTCAGAGAGAGTAAAAGTGTAAAGTTGTTTTTTTTTTGCAGCCCAACAAACCTCTTCACTGACACAATAATCCAAATCAGACCAAATCAAACCGAATTAGGAAAAGCCCAGGTTTAATGGATGCCAGTGCTCTCGTGTGATCTTCCAGGTAAGGAAGACAGGGAAACAAACCATGGAGAGGGGAAAGGATAACCGGGAAGACCATGTGTTTCTTCTCTGGGGGGCAGTTTAAATAGCCTGTGGGAGTGGTCTTGGCCCTCTTGGAGGAGGAGTCACCATTTGACAGACTTTTGCATAGGTGGAGTCTAGACTGAGGTAACTCCCAGGGGAGGGGGATTGAATGGAACTATCCACCCAAACATTCCAGACTCTTTGGATATAGGGGTGTCAGGGGCTGGGGAGACACTTCCAACCAAACAGTAAGGCACATTGCTTTGAGGAAGGACCAAGGCCCTCCCTACTATATCTAGGCTGAGGAAGTTATCCATCCAAAGAGATTGGGTTCAAAATAAGGCAGTATAAGCAGTAGGGATAAATAAGACTGGTGCCACTGCCAGTAGCCCTGCAGTCTGCCCCAGCCACACAACTGTCACCCCCATACAGAGTGTCTAGCTTGGTCCTATGCTGGTTCCTTCTCTGTCTGTCTGGAGTTGGTGAGCTCCCATTAGCTCAGGTAAACTGTTTCAGTGGGTGTCCCCATCATGGTATTGATCTTTTTGCTCATATTTTCACTCCTCCCACTCTTCAACTGGACTTTGGGAGCTCAGTCCAGTGCTCCACTGCAGGCCTCTGCCTCTGTTTCCATTAGCTGCGGGATGAAGGTTCTATGGTGATGCTTAAGATAGCCATCAATCTTACTACAGGGCAAGGCTAGTTTGGGCACCCTCTCCTCTATTGCTTAGGTTCTTAACTGGGGTCATCCTTGTGGATTCCTGGGAGTTTCTCTAGTGCTAGTTTTTTGCTAACCCCATAATGGCTCAGTCGAAATATCTCTTTTCCTTGCTCTCCATCTTTGTACTTCCCCCATCTCGACTATCCCATTCCTTCAAGTTATACCCCGTCTCCCCTCCTCCTCCCTTTCAACCCTCTCTTCTCTCTGTCCCCCATGCTCCCAATTTTATTAGGAAATCTCTATTTCCCCTTCCTTAGTCTTTAAGTTATACAAGTATTAAATATTAGGTCAATAGTTATTCATGTTTGTTATACATGCAGTCAGATTAATTAGGTTCTTTAGATACACAGAGATTGTATTTTGTCTAGATAGGTAATCTTCAACCACTTCAAGGATCTGTAGAACACAGCATTTAAAGAGCTTAGGGTTCTGTTGACCTGAGACATGATTGCTCCTGACAGCACTAATCATTTCCTGAGAGAATGATTGAGCACCAAAGACACTCCACTGGGAGTTTGTTTTCTTCTTGGAACAACTGGCCTTTGGGCAAGGAACTGCCCATGCCTCAACCACTGACAAAGTACGTGGTATCCTGAAATGGATAAGCAGGACACAAGGAAAAAGACTGTCAAACCTTGCCAAGACAGGGTAAGATGGTTCTGAAAAATTTCCTGCCTCTGAAAATGGTCTGTCAGTTACGCTAGGCCTTAGCCAAAGTTGATTGCTTCAGCATTGCAAATGATACTTTGGGTGATTGCTCAGGTAGCTAATTGTCTCTGTCATATATTGCTAGCTTTGGAAGCTGCTTGATTGCACTTCCTGCCTGCTCAAGTAATATTACCTCCATCTCAGGCCTTCAGTGGGACTGAAGATTAAATGATCATAGCTACATTTCTCTTATGATTTAGCCAAGCTTATTTCCAATATAAAATTTAGAACTCACTCTGTAGAACAGGCTGGCTTTAAGCTCACAGAGACCCACCTGCCTCTGCCTCCCAAATGCTTGGATTAAAGGTGTGCACCACCATGCTCAGTCATAAATATAATATATAATATAATACATAATATAAACTTATATATATATATTATGTTTTTTAAGGGAAGAAAAATTTATTTTGTTGTTGAGGGGATATAATGTATCAGGGTGGATGAAGGCAGAGAGGCGGATGTGTCCCTCCATGCTAACAAGAATGTGCAGCAGGGATTATTTAACTCTTCATGTTTCAGAATATATGAAGCAGATAAAGGCAAGCTAGGCATGGTGGCTTATGTCTATAATTCTAGTACTGGTGAGGCTGAAGCTGGGGGATGGCTATGAGTTCATGACTAGACTGGTTTGCAGAGTAAGATTCTGTCTCAAAGAAACAAACAAAAACCAAAACAGCACATAAAGACAGACTTGTAGAGATGGGACTTCCAGGTAGGGAGAGTACATGGGAGGATGAAAAGAGACACCCGGGGCCAGACAGACAGACATGGAGGAAGCAGGAAAGTAGGACATACAGAATGAAAGAAAGGTAAAAAGCCCCGAGGCAAAACATAGATGAATAGAAACAGGTTAAATTAAGTTAAAAGAGCTAGTGGGACAAGCCTAAGCTAAGGGTGAGCATTAATAAGTTTCTGTGTCTTTATTTGGGAGCTGGTTGGTGGCCAAAAGCAAATTCCAAATACAGATGGTGCCCAGTGTGGGACCCAGATGTCCACATAGGGTCTGAGAAAGCTGAAAATAAAAGAAAACAGACATGGTTCCTTTAAGAGGCGCTGCTGTGTGGCAGAGCACTGAGCAGCTGGCACACTAAGTAAAAACAACAGCCAAGTAAAAACACCTGCCACAGTGTGGGCACCAACTTCCTAGTGCTGGGGCAGTTAAATGCAGCTCTCAGTTAAACGCAGCTTCCTGTTATATGCAGCTCAGGAGCTGGCAGAGTCAACCTCCAGAGCGGTACAGCTTAGGGTCTAACTCCCACTTAGCAATTTGAGGTTTGACTCACACAGTCAGAAAACAGTCAGCTACACAGTAAAACAACACCAGACCGGGGAAAAAAAAAAAGAGAGAGAGAGAGAGAAACAAACTTTAAACAGGTTCCAGTGTGCATAGATGTTTGAGGAAGAAAAGAAAACAGCTACAGGTAGTCATGGGGAAAAAGTAAATAGTTTAAAAATAATTTAAAGAAATAATTTAAAGTCCTTAAAGAAAGGGTAGAGTAATATAAAAAGAATAAGCAACATAAAGATGAAAAATATACAGGGAGTCTGGGTCCTGTACGGTGTAGCTGACTTTGAATTTTTTTGAATGCTAATAAGTTGCTGAGAGACATGGGATTGTAAAAGGAATTACTGAATTAAACTAACCTAGATACTTTAGATACGTCTTAACTTTAAGATGGAATTCAGAAAATGTATTGTGTGTGTGTGGGCAGGGAGAGGTTATGCTTTTATTTCCACAGGAAGTGAAAGGCTGTAAATTCTTTCAAAATTAATAGAGACCAGATTTGATTGGGGGAGAATCTCTGAAAATCTTGGCTACTGACATTGAAAAAGCAAACCTAGAAAAACTACAAGACTGGGGACATATATGCTGACCCCTTGACATGGGGGCAGCTCTGAGACTGGATGAGACATGATAAATATTGTGGGGTTACAGAGTCCTCGTGACTTATTATTACATGTCATCCTTTTATATGGCATGAATAGAGGGTTGGTTATATAGTCCAAACAAGCCTATAAACTTGATAGATGTCTTTTACTTGCTCAAACATAAAACTCAACAACAACAACAACAACAACAAAAGCTTTGGCTGGCTTGTGTACAATGCGTAGTCCATACTTGTGTTAATACAGATATGTATGTTGGCTTTGAAAGTTTATGTGTTTTCAGAGCAAGGGAAACAGACACCAATGAAAATGGGTGGCCCAGGTGATCCAGCCTTTCAGAGTGCTTCTGTTGCAGTTTCCTCAGAGTTCTGCATCCAGAATAACTCCAAGGCTGCTGGCTGAGATGGTCCAGCCTCACAGACTCCTCCAGCCAGGACTTCAGATAAGTCTTGCACTTTCCAATTGCACAGAGACTGGATGACAAATGTTATAGCTAGTTTTCTTAGGAATTGACCATTATCTCAAATGTCTCAGGGTCCACTGGGGATGTTGTTACCCCCAGACAACAGGTAGCAGTCTAGAGAACACAATACCCACATTCCCAATAGTTGAGGTGGATGGTTTTTGGTCATTTTGTGGATTATGGATGCTTGTCATCATCTAGTGGGGATATAAGAATATAGGACAAAATGACAACTATTCACCTCAAATGTTTTACATTGGTATGGATTTCTCTAGACTGATACAAATTTAAGGTTATTTTTGTTAGACCATGTGTGTGTGTGTGTTTGTACTCTTGTTTAAGGTATTGTACCAAAAAGCAGCTCATTTTAAGATGTAATATAAAGTTCTATTCCTTGAAACCTATTATTACAAACTGTTTAGGATAGTTAATAAGTACATGCTAGTCATCTATAACAATCAAACTTGTGATCCTGTCTCCTGTCGGGTATGTTTCCAAGGTTATGCAGACATATTTTAGATAGATGTTTAATAACCTAAGGCTTTTCATGACAGTGATATACATCTGCTCCCAGCAATAGCAATCTACTTCATTAAAGGATGATGGGCATTGAAGAACCTCCATATGGAAGTTCACTTTCATTGTGGTAATGCTAGCCATTTGGGTAAGAAACAGCTCTTACCTTGACTGCTGTATGCATGTTTGCAGTATGTTGTATAAACTGAACAAGCAGGACACAAAGGAAAAAGACTGCTGAATTTTGCCAAGGCAAGGTGGGACAGTCCTCCAAAATTCATAGAAAAGTTTATCAGATATTCCAGGCCTGTAAGCCAAAGATGGATGCCCCAACATTACAGAGGAATCTAGGGTAACTGGACAGGCAGCCAGCTGTTTCTGTCATTTCTATAGTTTTGGAAGTTGCTTGCTCTGTACTTCCTGTTTACTCAGGTAATATTATACCCCTATTTGGGTGTCTGATGGAGTTGAAAATGAGATAGTTATAGTTTTCCTTCTTTCCAAATTCAGAAACTTACATAAGAGATGTAAAATTTATAAGGTTGAGAAACATAAATGCTTAGCTTACTTATCTAAAAATATGTTTTGAGGTCTAAAAAGATAATACAAGTCACAATACAAAGTAAATTAGGTACACAACTTTGGACTCACCAAAATAGGATAGATAATGGAGTATTTTCTCTGAATTTTCCAATTGCAAATGGACTGGATATTGTAAACGTAATTCTTACTTGATAATTATTCTTATTGAATATAGTCTTATCATGTTAAAGCTAAAATCCTTCTTTTTATTTAAATAAAAGGGGAAAATGTTCTGGAATATTTGTTTAACTATACAAAGATGTGTTTCTGTTTTACCTTGCCTAAGGCAACTGATTGGTCTAATAAAATGTAGAATGGCCAATAGTGAGGAGGAAAGTATATGTGGGACTTCCAGGCAGGGAGAATAAGTAGGAGGAGGAATTTAGAAGTAAGAAAGAAAAAGAGACAACAGGGGGACACCAGGTGCCAACCAGACAAACATGGAGGAAACAGGAAAGTAGGTCATACAGAATGAAATAAAGGTAAAAATCCCCAAGGCAAAATGTAGATGAATAGAAACAGGTTAAACTAAGTTAAAAGAGGTAGAAGGAGAAGTCTAAGCTAAGGCTGAGCATTTGTAATTATTAATAAGTCTCTCTGTCTTTATTTGTAAGCTGGTTTGTGACCAAAGGAAAATCCTAACTGCAGGCTCACTTACATTTTTCTAAGAAGTCAATGACAGTTTCAGTGTTTGGGGGTTGACCTGAGCTTCTAGAAGCTGAATTCCTTGCCAGGTGGTCATCTTTATGGCCAGGCCACAGCACATGTATGTGTTCAGGTATACATACCTGTTTGTGCACATGTGGGGGTCATAGTTTGACATCAGGTGTCTTTCTCTACCACTTTTCATCTTTAGACAGTGCTATCTCACTGAACCTAGGGCTCACCGACTGGCTAAACTGAACCCTGGGATTGCAGACACCACCACAGCTCCTGTCCTTTTACTTGGATTCTGGGGATCTGAACTTAGGTCCTTATGCTTGCACAGAAAGCAGTCAGCTGCTAATCCAACTCTCCAGACAGCCCATATCCCTACATACTCACCCGACCTAGGTTGGCAGGTAGAACCCAAGTACTTTATACTGTATGGAGAGAACTTGACCCATTGTGAATTTGGCAGCTCCTGGCAGTTCAAAAGAGAACAGCAATAGTAGTGCATATAAAAGAGAAAACTAATCGAGAGTGTTTATAACAAACCACAGAAGCTTGTAATCCCAGCACATGGGAAGTCTTTGCTACATAGTGAGTTCAATGCCAGTCGGGGCTACATGAGGCTATGTCTTGAAAAATAGCAACAGCAAAAAGAATATTACCATAAAAAGGACCCGTTACCTCTGTTTTCTGTTGTGCTGGCTAGTTTTATGTCAACTTGACAGAAGCTAAAGTCATCAGAGAGGAGGAAGCCTTGGTTAACAAAAATGCCTTTATAAGATCCAGTTGTTAGGCATTTTCTTTCTATTTATTTATTTTAATTTATTATCCTTCTTGGACATACCAGCCATAGTTCCCCCTCCTTCCCCTCCCCCATCCCTTCCCCCAAGGCATTTTCTTAATTAGTGATTGATATGGGAGGGCCCAGCCCATTGTGGGCGGTTCCAACACTGGATTGGTGGTCCTGGGTTCTATAAAAGAGCACGCTGAGTAAGTCATGAGGAGCAAGCCAGTAAGCAGCTCCCATCCATGGTCTCTGCATCAATCAGCTCCTGCCTCCAGGTTTGTAACCTGCCCGAGTTTCTGTCCTCGCCGCTTTAGACGATGAACTATTATATGAAAGTGTGAGCAAAATAAACCCTTTCCTCCCCAAGCTGCTTTTGGGTGAGAAGTTTCACGACATCTACAGAAACCTTACCTAAGACATCTGTGTTTCCAGGATGCCCGCCCCCTCAAGTGTTTGAGTAACCGTGACTGTCTCTCTTTTGTCAGAGCAGAAAGGGAGATGGAATGAGTCTAAGGTCCTAAATTTAGAGTTGGGATTATGAAGAAACAGCATGACCCTTGGCAAAGGGTTGTGGGAACGAAAACCTAGTGGGATGCTTAAGAAAAGGACCTGAGTCAGCTGGATACCATGTCAGAAGATGAGTGCCACTGAGGGTTCAGAAATGTTCCCTTGAGCTTAACACTGGCTTCCTAGCCAGAGCTCTCATTTTCTTTCCTTAGAATGGACTTGGTGCTCTTCAAAACAACTGAAGACAGGTGCTGACGGCCAGTCAAGTGACAGGACCAGGCTTAATCAAGGGCTCGCATGCCGTTTCACAACATCGTCATGAGATTAGATGCTATTATTAGTTTTCCGAAGCACGGGGCAACCATCAGCCTCAGCTAGGATGTTGAGTAACTTGCCCGAAGTCACACAGCTAGTCAGTGACAGAGCTGAGATTCAGGCTTCTGGCCACTGACTCAGAAGTCTGGGCTTTTAACCACAGCTTTGTGCTACCGCCTGGGGGGGTCAAGCTGGGGAAACATGATTGCTGTTATAGACATACATATTACATAAAATATACATTATGTGTATAGATGCATGTGTATTGAAAAGCATTTCGAAGAATTTTTGTATTTCATTCACTCTGAAGTCCAGGCTGGGCTTAAATCTGTGATCCTTCTGCCTCAGTTTCCCCAGTAGCTGGGGTTATAGGCCTGTGCCCATATCTCATCTTACTCTCAAACTACTGAATTTAAACTTTTTTTTTAACTAGAAAACTCAATCCCATCAGCAGAGACAGACAGAAGACAGGTAGGGACTTGAGAGTGGGAGAGGCCTAAAAGACAAAGTGTCAGACAGACAGACAGACACCTTGGGGACCGGTGAATGTGCTCATCATATGTCAGGAGGATTTTGCAATGCGTATCAGGGCTGCCAAGTCATGAACATTAGGTATATGCAGTTTCTTCGGTGTCAGTTCTATGTCATCTTTAGAGAAGGAAGTGTCAGGTATTGAGAAAACTCAGAGGCCCAGCAACGCGCATGGTGCACATGCGTACACACAGGCAAACACACATACAGGTAAAATAAGAGAAAGTTAAGACTCTTGTCTAAGATGAGCTAGAGAGATGCAAGAAGATGCAGCATAATAATCTGTTGTTGTTATTTTTTATTTTGTTTTGTCTTTGTTTTCGTTTTGTTTTTTGTTTTCTTGACAGTGTCCTGACGCTATGTAGACCAGGCTGGCCTCAAAACTCACATAGATCCACCTGCCTCTTCCTCCTGGGTACTAGGATTAAGGACACGCTCCACCACACCACCCACACCGCAACACGTCTTCTAAGACTCCTTTTTTTTTTTGGATTTTCGAGACAGGGTTTCTCTGTAGCTTTTGGTTCCTGTCCTGGAACTAGCTCTTGTAGACCAGGCTGGCCTCGAACTCACAGAGATCCACCTGCCTCTGCCTCCCGAGTGCTGGGATTAAAGGCGTGCGCCACCACTGCCCGGCTCTAAGACTCTTGAGTAAAGCCACGTGTGTTGGATCTCACTTGTAATCCTGTTCAGGAGGCTGAGACAGGAGGATTACTGTGAATTTGACACTAGCTTAGGTTACTTAGTAAGTTCCTGGCTGGCTTGGGCTACAGAGTATCGCTCTGTCCCAAAACAAAACGAACAAAGATAAAAAAAATATTTCTAGGCAGGATAGGGTATGCCTATAATCTTCCGATTTGGAAGGAGGAGCAGAAGTTCAATCAAGATCACCCTCTGTCTGCTACACAGCCAGTTTTGAGGGCAACTTGATAATATGTGGGACCCTGTCTCTAAACCACACACACACACACACACACACACTTTTAAGCTTAGGGAAATAAAAAACCCTTATCCACTGCTGTAGAAGCACAGACTATACAGCCATTATAGATATCAGTTTGGAGGTTCTTCAAAACACAAAAACAGAACTGCCATATGGCCCAGCTGTTCTGCTCCTGGCATATTGCTCCGAGAGCTCCATATCTCGCCATAGACACACTTGCATATCCATCTTGTCGGCTGCTCTGTTTACTACAGCAAAGAAACGGAACCAAACTAGATGTCTTTCAACAGATGAATGTATAATGAAAATACGGTGTGTGTGTGTGTGATGTTACTCAGCTCTAAAGAAAAATGAAGTCGCATAGACTGCACGTACTGGCTTTGTGGGAGCCTAGGCAGTTTGGATGCTCACCTTACTAGACCTGGATGGAGGTGGGTGGTCCTTGGACTTCCCACAGGGCAGGGAACCCTGATTGCTCTTTGGGCTGAGGAGGGAGGGGGACTTGATTGGGGGAGGGGGAGGGAAATGGGAGGCGGTGGCGGGGAAGAGACAGAAATCTTAAATAAATAAATAAATAAATAAATAAATAAATAAATAGAAAAATCAGTGGACCTAGAATATATAGCAATGAGTGAGGTCACCCAATCTCAGAAAAAGAAAAGAAACACGTAATTGTGTGTGTGTGTGCATGTGTGTGCGTCAATGCCTGTAAGTTTGGATATAGTATAACATTTAGAAAGAAGATCAAGAATGGAAAATAGTCATAAAAGAGGACGTCAAGCTATGTTTTATTCCCTTTCTTTTGTGGTGGATAAGTATGTAAATTGTAACTGAGCGGATCATGAAAGTGTAAAACCCAAAGCGAACCTCCCAGCTTCAGAATGCCCATTCTAACTGTACGGAAGTTCCCCGAGCTACATAGAGGTTAGCCTGGACAAGTGTTTGAGTAGCTGCCTTGATCTAGCCGTGTGATATTTCTACTTGTGAATTCATTACAACAAAGTGAATTTTATTATAAAAATAAGGAACACTTCACAAATTTGCATGTTTTCTTTGTACAGGGGCCATGCAAATCTCTGTATTGCTCCAATTTCCGCATATGTGATGTCAAAGTGAGGGTCCAACATAGTTTCTGTTTATTTGTTTGGTTTCTTTAAACATATATTTTCATTTTATGTGCAGATGTTTGACCTGCATGTTTGTCTGTGCACCATGAGCTTGCCCGTTGTCCATGGAGGCCAGAAGAGGGCATCAGATCTGGAGTTACAGATGGCTGTGAGCCATCACGTGGGTTCTGGGAATTGAACTCAGTCTTCTGGAAGAGCAGTCAGTGCTCTTAACCACTGAGTCATCTTTCCAGCCCCGCAATGTATTTTTAAAAGGTAAATACACCTCTTCAGAAGCTTATCTTTATTAAATATAATCAGTCTACTGGGAACTTTAAAAAAGGAATTCTGTACTTATATGGCCAGCAGGGGGCAACTAAATACTTGGAAAAATCACTCTCTGTAAGGAAAAATGTTAAAATTAGGATTGTCTGTTGGCATTGTGCTGTGCGAGACAGCTAAATGCTTTTTAAAATGGTAATTAACACCTAGGCACACATTCACACTTGGAATTTGTGAAAATAATTGAGCACTCTTAAGCAGACAGATTATAAAACCACATGCTAAAGGCCTGTCTGTGCTGCACTATTTGGGTTTTCAGTATTCATGTGTGTATACCTTGCTTTTATATTTTATTATAACACATTTGAGAATTTAAAAAGAAATAATGACTATAAGACAAATCAGAACCATGGTGAGTTATTAAATACAAAAATTCTGAAAGTAGAATATCATCTGATGTGAGACACATCTTAGCGCGGTCCATATGCACACAGCCGTGTACACACAGGCACACCAGGCTCTGCCTCTCCCCCAGACTGGCTTCTCCGTCCACACGGGATCCTGCCGGAGCTCTCTCCCTGATAGTTCTGCATGGTTCAGGACACTTAGACATGGGAAGAAAGCGGCTCCAAGTGCACCTCCACCATGCGCCTGTCCTGCCAAGGCACCTATTGCCACACTATGGGGAGCTTCTTCAGCCTATTTCCAACTACATGAGAAAGAAACTTGTCTCATTATTCTTTCTCTCTCTTTTTTTTAAAAAAGCCAATTTGCTCCAAAGCCACAGAGAAACCCTGTCTCAAAAAAAAAAAAAAAAAAAAA
>JABTXL010005037.1:20807582-20845509 GCA_025134845.1 Neodon shergylaensis
TATCTATCTATCTATCTATCTATCTAATTATCTATCTATCTATCTATACATATATCTATCTATCTTAATAAACTTCATGACATCAAAAGGCTTTGAAAAAAGATTTTCATTGGACCTAATAAGACTAACTCCCAACAGCTTCTGAGTTAGCATTTTTTTTTTTCTTCACTTAACCCAACAGGGACATCCATGCATAAAACCAAAGTGCAATCAAAGTGCAGTTCTTGTCAAACATTAGCACTGGAGAAATAAAACATTAACTGAACACTTTTTTTTCTTCTTCAAATGACAGTAACCATTCAAGGAGAAGCCTAAACTTGCACTTGATGGTTTTTGCTACTTTACAAGAATTTGACAGCTGTGCATTTGGGACCTGTTCAAATTCTATTTGTGGCCGAATCACGGGGACAAAAGAGTCTCTACATCTGTTTCTTCCCATCTCTAGGCTAATCTGTGTTTGTAGATTGCCTGGTATACTTTAGAACACGTTAGTGTGTTCAGTTACCATGGTTCTTCTGCAATGTTTGCACTCTTTATTTTTTTAAATAGATATGATGAAGAGGCAATGCTTTATATAACTTTATATTTGGTTAAGGATAAAAAGTAATGTAATTATAGTGTATCCTCATGTGACTGACCTCCATATACAGAAAATAAATGACATACCTCCTCCCCAAGTAAGGAACGCACTCACGTGCACACACACACACACACACACACACACTCCACGTATGAAGGCTGGAGATGTATCTTAGTTGACTAACATGCACGAGGCCCTAGCATGTTTAGGGCAGATATGGTGACAAGAGCTTATAAAGCCAGCACTTGGGAGATGGAGGCAGGAGGATCGGGGGATCAAGGTCATCTTCTGCCACTTCATAAGCTTGAGGCAGCTTGAGGCCATTCGGGGCGACATGAGACCCTTCTCAACAAACAAACATGTAACCATGTATGATCACCACATGTAGTTTCTTGACATCATCCAATTCCTAGACAGTATTAAAACGTCCCTGATTATTTCGGTGTCTTTCTATTTTTCCTGCTTTTCGCTGTTATTTTGAGACAGTGACTGATGTAACCCAGGCTGCTCTCAAACTCACTGAGTGGCGGAGGATAGCTCTGAATTCTTGATCATTCTGCCTCCACCTCTGTGGTGCTGGAATTACAGAAGGGCACCAGCACACAGCACTTGATGCCTTCTTATACTTGTTTTTGTTTGTTTTATTTTTCCTTCAATTTTTTTCTGAAATAACACTTTAATCTGCAGTCTAAGCTGGCTTAAAACTTCCTGTGTAGCTCAGGCTGATCTGAAACTCCAGGTCATCCTCCTGTCTCACTCTTCTTAGTGCTAGCATTCTAGGTTTGGGCTGCCATTCATGACAGAAAAGCAGTCTGTTTGAATCAGGATCTAATAAAAGTTCCGACACTGCATTTAGCTGACAGGTCCGTTGAATCTATTTCAACCACACTAATCGTACTTTTTGTCCTACCACTACCTCTCAACTGCTGGGATTACAGGGGTGTAGCACCCTCCTGGGATAGGTAGTGGGATCCCAGGTGTGTAACACCCTCTTGGTATAGGTGCTGGGATCCCAGGTGTGTAACACCCTCTTGGTATAGGTGCTGGGATCCCAGGGGTGTAGCACCCTCCTGGTGTAGGTGCTGGGATCACACACTTGCATGATATACAAGTACTCTACCAACTGAGTTATGGCTTGAGCCCTATAGTATTTTTTGTCTTTTCCTTGTTTCCCCCAATAAAGTCTCATTATGTAGCATAGGCTGGCCCAGAATTTGCTATGTAGACAAGGATGGACTCAAACTTACAGTGATCTTTCTGCTTTTACCTTCCAAGTGCTGGTGATAGAGATGTATATGCACCTGTCATATTTTTAACTAATAAAGGTCATTTTGCTCTAGAATTTTCTCTGCCCTCAGTTTAGATATAGCCAAATGGTATACCTTAGCAATTTAAGAAAGTAAAGGTAGCTGTTTAGATGTAAATCATGTTTGGCCAAAGATTTAGCTAATTGCAAAGTGAAGTTAGTAACATTGCGAGATCGCTAAGCGTCTATGGAGTGGTGATTCAAAGGAGTTGACATTCAAAGGGTAGTTTGAGGTGGAGATGGTGGCCCATCTGTAATCCAGAAGTTGGAAAGCAGAGACAAGAACATCAGGAATTCAAGGTCACCTTCAGCCTTACAGTGAATCTGAAGCCATCCTGAGCTCCATGAGACAAGTCTCAAAAACAAAACAAAGCAAAAAACAGGGTCTTGAGAGATAGATGGCTCATCTGTTCAGAGTATTTACTGCCCTTGAAAGAGATTCAGTTCCCAGCATCAGTCTCCGGTGACCCACAACGGCCTGTAACTCCAGTTCCAATAGGCAGTCAACTCTCTGACCTCTGATGGCACCACCACTTCAAGGTGCCCATGAACTCAATCAGGGACACACATATCCACATTAAAACAAAACGAAGCAAAAAAACACCAGAGGAGAACAAGAGAAGGGTGAGGTTATAAGTGGGGTGGTTATTAACCACAGTCTATTTCCATAGAGTATTTTGTAGGCCTGGGGTTGGGAATCGAATTAAAGCCGTGCCCGTGAGACTAACAGGCAAAAGAAGGACTTCTCGAGAGAGTCACTGAAAACAGAGGCGAGAGACTGTCTGCAGAGTCTGGAGGAGGATGAGCCCTGAAGGCATTCATTAAAGGGGTTTTATTGGAACATAAAATGTCTTTCTCAGGCCAATGAGACGGCTCAGTGAGCCAAGGTGCTTGCCTCTAAGCCTAAGAAGCTGATGTGATCCCTGGAGCCCACAGGTTGGAAGAAAAGAACCCACTCCTTCAAGTTTTCCCAAGATTTCACCTGGGTTTGGGAGGGTAAAAAGACACCTGGAAGATCTAGTAGAGGACGTGGAGGGTTGTCACTGCGAGAGGCGAAGAGATGGCAGCTCCTTGGTAATTTGGCAAGCCTGCATGGCACGTTCGCTCTCAGAGAACAATGCAAACGAAACTTCAAACTCAGAACTATTACAGTTTTCAGGGCTACGGCTTCTTGCTCGCTTTGCATTTATTTCAGAACAAAGGTAGAAGAACATACAAATGTTTGATAATTGTGTGTGACTAGGATGAGTCTAGGACTCAGTAAAATCTACAGCTTACTACGTTGGAAGAATTATATCCAACATAGCTTATAAAATTGAGACTTCTCAGTAGCTAATAGGTTTGTATAAATACAGATGGGAAAAAACTAACTGAAACAGCCTAATATTTTTAGGCACAAGCTAGGATGGATATGAGTAATATGAACATTTTATTTATATTGAAGGATAGAGGGGCTAGGGAGACGGCTCGGTTAGTAGATTGTTTGCTTAGTAGGCACAAAGGCTTGGGCGTGATCATCAGCCCTGAATAAACTGTCTTTAGTGACACGTGTCAATAGTCTTAGCTCTCAGAAAAAAATGTAGCCATGAGGATCAGAAGTTCAATGTCATGCTTGGCTGCATATTGAATATGAGGCCTTTCTGGGCTACTTGAGATGCTTGCCTCAAAAACCCAAACTAAACCGAGAGAGAGAGAGGTGGGGGTGGGGTGGGGTCATTTGGGCGTTCTACAGAGAAATTATAGATCTGGTTTTATCAATAATGTATTAAGAAGTAGGCAAAGTTTGAAAATTCTAGTGTTATATAGATAAAAGAAGTAGGGCTTTGATTTAGAAAAAAATGCAAGGTGGGGCTGGAGAAATGGCTCAGCAGTTACGAACACTGGGCTGTTCTTCCAGAGGACCTGGGTTTGAGTCCCAGCACTCACGTGATGGAACACAGCTAATCTGTAGCTCTAGTTCCAGGGGCTCCCATTCTTTCTTCTGGCTTCCACAGGCATTGCACACAGCTGGTGCCCAGACATACATGCAGGCAAAACATCTGCACACATAAAACAAAAAGAAAATCAGGCTAGGCGTTGGTGGTGCACCCCTTTAATCCCAGCACTCGGGAGGCGGAGACAGGTGGATCTCTGTGAGTTCGAGGCCAGCCTGGTTTACAAGAGCTAGTTCCAGGACAGGCTCCAAAGCTACAGAGAAACCCTGTCTTGAAAAAACAAAAACAAAACAAAAAGAAAATCTGAAATGATTCGAAGTACCTAGTGGTGGCACCTTTGATCTTTGCAGTTGAGAGGCAGAGGCAGGTGGATGGATCTCTGTGAGTTTGAGGGCAGCCTAGTCTACAAAGTGAGTTACAGACCAGTCAGGGCCTCATAGTGAGAGCCTAAAAAAAAAAAAAAAGACAAAACAAGCAAACAAACAAAACCTCTAAGTACAATTTCTTTGCACTAGAGTCAATTGCAACTTCAGAAATATTATGTCATGCTTATCCCGTGTTTATATCTTTTTGAGATATTCCAATGTGTAGTTGCATTTGGGATAAGCTTTTTTTTTTATCTGCCCTCCTAGAACTGAAAGAAAAACACATTTGCAGCAGGGAATGTCTATGTCATCTACATAATCACCTGAAAAAAATGAATTCTTGGTCTTTTTGTTTATTTTATTCATTTGAGATGAAGTCTAACTTGTCGCCTTGGGTGGCCTGGAACTTCTTACGTGGACTGAGCTGACCTTGAATGTTACGTGACCTTTCTGCACCTGTTTCTAGAGAGCTGGGGTTAGAGACAGGAGCAACCATACTCAGCTTTGTGTTCTTTTTAGAGTTCGGGATGTCTTATAAGCTGAATTAAAACTCAGGAGTCAATCTTTATATTTTGAACCTAAATTTCTAGCTATTTTCGGGGCAAGCTGCTAAAACTTAGCATACCTAATTTCAAATAGGCAATGTGGGTGGAAAGAGTAGGCGGAGCTTTTCAATAAGCCTTAATTGTTCTTCAGCTGTGAATGCATAATTATGTAATTTGTTATGATGAATTTTCCTTTTTAGACTTCTGCGGTGGGAATCATTAATGCGTACGTGAAAATCATATAATTTTGATTTCTATGGCTTTATATCATCAGCTCCTAAATATATACTAATTACTGACTGTATAATAAATCTTTACTGGTACACTGGGCAAATTTGAAATGGGAATGTCATTATGAAGAAAAACACTTAAAATGTCAGAGTAGCACAGTTATTTCCAAAGAGAACACCTAGAGAATACTAATATAATTTTGCCTATGTGGATGAGAGAGAAGAGAAAGCAAGGGGCAGTGTGCGGCATTTTTACTGTTTAAGTCATATGCCAGATAGAAAAATATAGAAAAATGTAAAGTACTTTGATGAGGTCTATAATAGGTGGGGAATGAGAATCTGGTTAGATCTATTTCTGATAGCAGACATTTTCTTTTCTTTTCTTTCTTTTTTTTTTTTTTTTTTTTTTTGCTTTTTCGAGACAGGGTTTCTCTGTGGTTTTGGAGCCTGTCCTGGAACTAGCTCTGTAGACCAGGCTGGTCTCGAACTCACAGAGATCCGCCTGCCTCTGCCTCCCGAGTGCTGGGATTAAAGGCGTGAGCCACCATCGCCCGGCTAGCAGATATTTTCTTAGTATTATTTTATACTTTTTTTTTTTTTGATTTTCGAGACAGGGTTTCTCCGTAGCTTTTGGTTCCTGTCCTGGAACTAGCTCTTATAGACCAGGCTGGCCTCGGGGATTTTACTTTTGAAATTACTGCTAAACCAATTTTTAAAAATATTATGATTTTTGTACAGTGAACATTTTTAGACTTTTACAAATATTGGGGTGGGATTTAGACTTATTGACACATTGCTTCGTTATTGAGTATGAAGCTTTGGGTTCGATCCTTAGCATTAGAGAAGTGTCTGTAATAGCACTCTCAGGAGACCGGAGGATCAGAAGTTCAAGGTCTTTCTCAACTGTATAGTGAGTTCAAGGCCAGCACGAACGCCTAAGACTCTGTATCAAAAGAATTAAAAAAAGAAAGAGGGATGTGGAGACACACACAGAGGCAGGTGGATCACTGTGAGTTCAAAGCCAGCCTGTTCCAGATAGAGTTCCAGGCCAGCTAGGGCTACGTAATGAGACCCGGTCTCCAAATACTAAAACAAAAAATCAAAAAACTTTTTAAGGACTGAAGAGATGGCTCAGAGGTTAAGAGCATTGCCTGCTCTTCCAAAGATCCTGAGTTCAATTCCCAGCAACCACATGGTGGCTCACAACCATCTGTAATGGGGTCTGGTGCCCTCTTCTGGCCTGCAGGCATACACACAGACAGAATATTGCATACATAATAAATAAATAAATATTAAAAAAAACTTTTTAAGACTTATTTTTATTTATATGTATGAATGTTTTACCTGTGTGGAATTATGGGTGCCATGCCTGTTTAGTGTCCTTGGGGGCCAAAGGAAGATGTGAAATCTCCTGGGGCTGGATTTACTGACGGAGGTAAACCGTCACGTGGGTGCTGGGAATGGAAACCGGGTCCTCTGGAAGGGCAGCTAGCGCTCTTAACCACTGAGCCATCTCTTCAGCCTTGACTGTCAAAAATATTGGCCTCCTCCAACGCTGCTCTTTATTCCCAATTCTCAGGCCTTTCATTTTGGATCTTTTCTTTTTCTAACTAAATTAATTTCTTTAGGTTTTCCTTTATTGACCATGTTTGCAACTTTGCTGTAAATTCTGCCTTTGCTTTTTCTAAGATACTTTTTAATTTTTGCAATATTAGGGTTTTTGTTTTGTTTTGTTTTCAGTGTTAGGGGTGGAAAACTAGGGCTTTGCTACCTTGAGTCAAGTAGCTCTACTACTGAGCTACATCCACAGACTGTGTATTTTTGAAACAGGCTCTCACCAAGTTGCCCAGGCTGACCTTGAACTCACTGTGTAGCCCAGGCAGGCCTTGAATTTATAATCCTCCTGCTTCAACTTCTCAAATCACTGGGATTACAGGTTTCTACCGTCACACCCAGCTAGCCTCCTTCTTGAAAGAGCTTTTCAAGGAGTCTTAGAATTAAGGCTGACAGGTTTTTGTTTTGTTTTGGGAGGTCTCATTATAAACCCCAGCAGGGCCCAAACTCGCGAGGTAGCCCAGGCTGGCCTCCACCTTGCAAGCCCTCCTGTCTCTGTGCCTCTGTCACTGAACACTGGGATCGTGTGTTCACTACACCCAGCGAGTCATTTTCTGTTAGCCAATTGAACATATCCCACCGTCTTGTGGTTTCTATTGCTGCTGATAAAACAGTCTTTTCTTTGCCAAACTGAAGGTTTTCCCTTTGGTTTTAGTGTTCTGCAGCTTCACTGTGGTGTCTCCAAGTGCGGATTTATTGTTCTCCAAATCGCTTAGGATTTGGATAACTTCCTAAGTCTGTGCGTTGGAGTCTATCATCAGTTCTGAAAAGTTCTCAGCCATTATCTTGTCAAACATTGCTTCTGCTTATTGTCTTTTTGCTTTTATTCCAAAACCATAATTAGATTTATTTTAAATCTCACAATGTCTTCAATTGTCACTTAGATTCTCTTTCATGTGCATTCCCTACGCAGTTACAAGGACGTCTTTTTGTTTTTGTTTTTAATTTAAAAATTAAAAGAAAATTCTCTTTCTCCCTTTCCCTACCTCTGTGTGTATGATGTGTACATTATGATGTGTGTGTGTGTGTGTATGTGTGTGTGTAGGTGTGTGCACATGAGTGCTGGTGCCCTCAGAAGCTAGGCGTGATGGGACTGACTTCAGGTCTTCAGCAAGAACAATACACACTCTGAACAGCGGAGACATTCCTCTCTTCCCAGCTTTTTGTTTTGTATAAGTTCTCAGGTAGCTCAAACTGGCTTTTAATTCACTGTGTAGCTGAGAACGGCCTTGAACTCTTGATCCTCCTGCCTTCCCCTCTTGAGTGCTGGTTCCATAGCCACTTGCTACCACTGCGAAGCTTTCTTTTTAAAATGTCACCTTTTCCTGCGGCATTGGGATACTTCTTTATTTCTGTCTTCCATCCTCTACGTTCTTTTTTACCCGTGTTAAATAAATTATTACACCTCTTCATTGATTTTTAAGATATTGTTTATATTTTAGTTCCTTAAATTCTACTTAGCAGTCTTTGAAGACAGCTCAGTCTGGGAAGTTCTTGTCTTGCTAGCATGAGTGTTAGGAATAATTCTTAAGAGGAGCCTCTCCGCCGATGCAAATAATTCCAATCAGTGCAAATTGACTGAATAAAAGATGCCCACGCTAAATGCAGCGCTCCAGGGTGGCCGGGAGCATGGCGAGGGGAGGAGCAAGAAGGGAGACCATGCAAAACTTGAGCCTGTAGGAGTGGTACTGACCCACCCTGGGGAGGGGTCAGTGCTTGGCAGTCTTTCCCTGGAGGTAGAGTCCGGACCAAGGCAACTCCCAGGGGAGGGGCTTTCAAAGATGGAAACTGGGTATTACAAAGAGGACTTGAATTCAATCCCCAGGACCCACATAAAAAATATGCTCAATTGTAATCCCAGTGCTGAGGAAGCAGAGACAAACAGACCCCTGGGACTTGCTGGGCAGCCAGGTTAGACAAATTGTTGAGCCCCAGACCACTGAGAGACCCTATCTGGAAAAACAAAGTAGGTGCCTCCTGAGGAGTTCCTCCTGAGGCTGTTCTCTGACCTCTTTATGCAATGCACCCTTATGTGCCTTGTGGTAGCATGAATGTAATTGGGCCCCATAATTGCTGTAGGCATTCCTACTGCCAGTAGTCTTTAAGTTACCGGCCTACTTGGGCATGGTCTCTTATACTATTTATGCTGTTGTAAAGTGTTGTCAGGCCTCTTTTTTGGCTGTGGGATTCGGTTGTTGTTCTTCATTACAGCAGAGAATTGTGACTTGTGAGTCTACCCCTAAATAAATAGCCCTCTATTATTCTCAGTTTTGAGCTAGTGTGGGATTTCTTTTAAGTGTCCTTCATCTGGTGCCCCATGTGGATCTGTACTCCACACCTACAGGGTGGATGGCCTGAGGGCATCCTTCTTCACAAAATCTCATAGGGAGTGGCACTAATAGGAGGTGTGGCTTCATTGGAGTGGGTGTGGCCTTGTTGGAGAAAGTGAGTCACTGTGCGGGTGGGCTTTGAGGTTTCCTATGCTCAGGATATGGCCCAGTGTCTCAGTCAACTTCCTGTTGCCTGCAAGATGTAGGGCTCTCATCTGCTCCTCCAGCACCGTGTCTACCTGCACACCGCCATGACGATAGTGGACTGAACCTTTGGAACTACAAGGGAGCTGTCACAGTTAAATGTTTTCTTTATAAGAGTTACGGTGGTCATGGTGTGTTTTCACAGCAATAGAAATCCTAAGACATGCATGTATAGCATACACACATGTTCACACACACAGGAAGAAACTCTTTCTTTCCTAAATATCCTCACTCATTACTAGAGGTTATTGTTTTCTTCACATAATGCCATCTTTTTTTTCATTCATTCTTTCTTTCTTTTTTCTTTTTTTTTCTTTTTTTGAGACAGGGTCTCACGCTTTAGCCTTGACTGTCCTGGAACTCACTATGTAAAATAGGCTGGTCTCAAACTCACAGAGATCCACCTGCCTTTCCCTCCCGAGTGCTGGGATTAAAGATATGTATTATTGTCTTCTATTAGAATGGCTTTCACCAATGGCATCTCTCTTAGTTAGGGTTTCTATGGCTTTGATGAAACATCATGACCAAAAGTAAACTGAGGAGGAAAGGATTTATTTGGCTTATGCTTCTACATCATAGTTCATCATCAAAGGAAGTCAGGACAGAACTCAAACAGGGCAGGATCCTGGAGGCAGGAGCCGATGCAGAGGCCTTGGAGGGGTGCTGCTTTCTGGCTTGCTCCCCTCTGACTTGCTCAACCTGCTTTCTTATAGAGACAGGGTTTCTCTGTGTAGCCTTGGCTGTCCTGGTACTCACTCTGTAGACCAGTCTGACCTCGAACTCACAGAGATCTGCCTGCCTCTGCCTCCTGAATACTGGGATTAAAGGCATGTACCACCACTGCCCAGCTGATAGAATCCTTTTTAAGGCTTAAATGAGGATAGTTCCCTCCAGAGAGATCTCTGTTTGCTTTGCAGGTGTTTGAGGAAGCAATCAGTCAAAATCGATAATATCAGTTTAAGGTTTCTTGGGATTATCCAGTGTGAGGACTGGACTGTGACTCTAAATTCTCAGACATGCTCTTGCTTTTCCCCTTGGCTAGGTGCCAAGGTTTATGGCCATTCACTTTATTTTCTTATCTGTGGACTCCAGAGGAGAGCATCAGCAAAGACAACCTTATTTTTAACTTAATCGTTTCAACTAATGAAACATCCCTGGTACTTCGGCTCTTGTGTTTATCTCTCATAAGGAGATATGGAAAGCAAGGCTCATTTCTAGGTCAGATCAAAATACAGGGGACACTAAGGGGTTATAGGAAGGGAAAAGAACTGCTTACCCGGCCATCTGTTTGAGTATCTTGCCAAGATTTTCCAAGCTGCTTGCAAAGGACTATACTTGCTTTTCTGAGAAAAATCTCACAAACAAGACTATGAACCATATTTATAGCCAAAAACTGACTTCGCTTCCATGGGACCCACGAATAGCGATTATTTTTTTGGATTTTTTTGACCTGTGTATTTATCTTACAGCTTGTAAACCTGTATAGTGAGCCTCACAGCCCCTCCTAAAGTGTTACTAAAGTGCTCTTTAGACAAAATAAAAACACTCCAATATTCTGTCCTTTAAATCATTTGGACAATATAAATGGGAAGATCCTTACAGTAAACACCGGGTTTGGCTTTGTTTCCTAAGACAGGGTTGCATTATACAGTCCGAGCCATCCTAGAACTCATTGTGTAGCACAGTCTGGCCACGAGCATCCAATCCTCCTGCATCAGCCTCTCCAGTGCTGTGATTACAGGTTGATATCACCAGACTTGGCTTTAAACTACTGTTGTCTCTTTCTGGAGACGCTCACCCCTACCTATGGGTGCACACCACCATCCTGTTCCTTTTGTTTGTTTCCGTGTTCTTGAAACAAGGTCTTGGGTAACACACACTAGCCTTGCACTAGTTGTATAGATGAGGCTGGTCTTGAACTCCTGACCCTCCTGAGTCCACTTTCTAAGTGCTAGCATTATAGGTATATGGTACTCTACCTGGAGAGACCACTTTTTAAACATATATTTTAGATGAATGTTTACCATGTGTGTGAGTAGTTTGCTGATTTTTTAGTCTTATTAAAGAGATGCCTAAACATTATTCTATAGTACACTTAGCCTCTAAGTCACTAATGGATGGGCTCACTTCAGATAATTTAGGAGATTATGTTACATAAAAGGTAGTCCTAGCAACAACCAATCTTGGTGTTTTCTTCATGTTTCATGTCAGTTGCCGCATCTTGCAGTAGGCAGGTGAGCTTCAGATGTTCACTCTCCCTCCTCCCCTCCATATCCAACCCCCCAGTCTTGTCCCCAACTCTGAGGCAGACTACTGTGTGGCCTCTCCTCACTCTCTGCCCCCGCTCTCAGAGGACTAAATGCATCCTTAGCCCCTTGGAACACTTTGCTTTCCTCTCTCCTGTGGACCCCCTCAGCCCCCATCCTCATTCCTACCAGCCCCCAATACCTTTCAATGTCTGACAAATAGAACAAAAACAAACCAAAAGTCATAGAAAAGCAAACTAAATATTCGTGAAGAAGACATTACAATTTTAACATCTATGCACCAGACACAGACAACCAAGTTCACAAAAGAAACACTATTGCAGCTTAAATCACACATTGACCCTCACACACCGACAGTGGTCAATACCCACTATCATCCCCACACCTCAGTGCTGCCCTCTCATCCACAGAGAGCTCATCCAGACAGAAACTAAACAGAGAAATGCTGGTGCTGTTGGCACAAACCAAATGGACCTAAGATAGTTACAGAGCACCTCGCCTAAACACAAACAAATTCACTTTCTTCTCAGCACCTCAGATCAGATAACAAACCTATAACATCTAGAGAAACAGAAGTAGCTGCTAAAAAAAAATGAAATCGTAAAATTTGCAGGTAAATGAATGGACTAGAACAAAAAAAAACATCCTGAATGAGGTAACCCAGATTAGAAAGAGAAATGTGGTATATATTTGCTTAAATGTATATATTAGTTGTTGAGTCAATGATAATCAACTTACAATCCAGAGAATCACAGAGGTTAGGAATAGAGCAAGGGGCTGGGGGAGACAAATAGATCTCCCCAGGCAATGTAAATAGAATAGTTCTGGATAGATAGGAGGCAGGCGTAGATGGGAACAGGACGATCAAGTGGAGGGAGAAGGAAAGAGTGGGATGAGAAGAGAGAACACAGAGAGATGGCTATAATTAAGGTCCATTTGAGGGGTAGTATGGAAACCCAATACAGTAGAAGCTTCATAAATATATACACATTTATGTAGGCACTCTAAATGAAATTACCAAGAAAAGGGAAAGACAGAGGTCCTGCTGGACTCCTCTTGTCACGAGATGAAACTTCCAGCACAGGGATTGGGTTACATCTCATTGAGTTGTTGGCCAACGAGGTCCTATGAGAATCCCCAAATAACCCAGGCTGCTGCCAAGACTATAGGTTGCTTCTCACAAACTGATGGTAAAGCCCTATTGCTAAAGACATCAATGCAACTCAATAAATATGGAGAAGTTGGGCTGCTGCCTTCATAGAGCCTTCACCCCCACATTCTAGCATCTTTGGTACATGAAGGTACCCTAACCCTAACCCTAACTCTGCACACTACCAAAGGAGAAATGCCAACACCAACCCAGCCACAACCCTGTTGACCTACAGCGGTTTCCTGCCTGCAGGATACGCTAGCACAAAGGCGGCACAAGGTTTGTGGACGTAACCAACCGATATATGATTTGACTTAAGGCCCATTCCATGAGACGGAACCCATACCTAGCACTGCTTGGGTAACCAAGAACCTGAGACTAGATAGATAGCCCAGGGAGCTAGGGTAAAATCAATTACTGTTCTGAAGCAGCAACAACAACGTAGCAATAAAGTGGCTCCGAGTGGAGATCTGCTATACTCCTAGACCAGTGCCTTGTTCTGTTATCACCAGAGAAGCTTCCTTCTACAGCAGATGGGAGCAAACACAGAGACCCACAGCCAGGGATTCTGTAGAGAGACCATGGAACCCTTAAGCCTAAATGGGTGCCAAATCTTTCCCCTAAGGGCTCCAGAAACCTCTCAGAAGAGGAGGTGGAAAAATTGTTAGAGCTAGAGAGAATGAAGGACGCCAAGGAAACAAGACCTTTACTTAAATCAACATGGTCTACTTACACATGGACTCACAGACACCGAGGCAACATGCACAGGGCCTGCACAGGTCTGCGCCAGATGTGGTCTGACAGCTGAAAGGAGAAGTGGACACATGTCCCTATACCTAACCCTCTGTCTCCAATGGATAGCAATTTGGAAGTGTAAATCTAGTTCCATCCAAGGGAGTCTCACTGGGGAAACAAACCACTCCTAAGGGGTAGGCTGCGTGCCCAGCAGTAGATGGTCACCAGAAATGAACTCTGGCATCCCTGGAGGACCCCTGTCTAATAATGTTCTGTCTGGTATCATCCCCTTCTCCCCACAGTCTTATCTTATTTTTAAAATTTTTATTTACATATATATCTTTCTGCTCTCTTTTTACCCTACAGGTCCTTTGAATATGTATTATAACTTCCAGTTTGGTGTTTTTATGGGATTCTTGATGGTGTGAACCAGTGACAGTCTTTCTTCTATGTCTTCTCTTGGGCTTTTTTCCCTTCTGTTTGTTTTTTGTTTTATCCAGTTCTGATGTGTTAGTTTTTGTTTTATCTTATTATATTTTATATTATCCCTTAGAATCCCATTTGTTCTCTAACGAGAGACGAAGGGATAGAACCAGATGGGAGGGAGTAGGAAGGCTCTGGGAGGAGTTGAGGGAGGGGAGAGAATAACGAGGATATATTATTTGAGGAAAAAAAGATCCATTTTTGATAAAAGGAAAGCACAAAAATATTTTTTAAAAAGATCAATTTTATGTAGCTTAGGATGACCTTGAACTAAAAGAGATCTGCCTGCCTATCTCCTGAGTGCTGGGATTAAAGGTGTGTGCCACCGCTGCCTGGCCTCTACGGCCAGTTAGTGTGGCTAGCTCCGTGCTCTGATCGTTACGCAAGCTTTGTTAGATCATGACAAAATATCACCACACTCATACATACACAATAAATCAATCTAAAATGTTTCAATAAAAACAAATGTGGAATAGAAAGCATTGTTGCATGGCTAAATGTTATTTTCTTAAAGAACATTTGTTTTTATTTATGTGTGTATGTCTGTGTACCAAATGGTGCCAAACTTCAGCTCCTCTCCATGACTCCTTCAAACCTAGCATTTCCACTATAACTGAGGCTTCACCTTCACCAATGGCCTTTCTTGGCCTCTCATAGTGCCAACCCTCATAGGGTTGTGCCATGACCCCTTCAGTCCTGTAACTTTCCGGCGGATGAAGCCAGGCCCACCTGGAAGACACACATTGCCCAAATCAGCTGCCAGTTTGAGTTGCATCCTCAGTCCCCGTGGACCACAGTTTCTAAGTGTGGACGCTGAGGAAATGCTTCCCTGCAGTATGTCAAGGTATCATGTGCATATATGATATCACCTGGATGATATTGGACACAGCGAGTTTTCAGCCCCAGTTAATGTTACAGCATCGATTATTCTGGTGAAGATTTTCCTTTGACAGAGTCTTTATTCAAAATACGACATGAATGCCCCTGCTTAGTTTTTGCTTCGGAAATCTCGAACGCCAGCCCTCCACTGTCTGTGCCTCTACCAGTGTTCTTATCTTGTAATCTCCTATAACAGTTTACCAATCTCTGGGTACTCACCAATGACTTTTAGTCCAAATTTCTTCCTCAACCTTCCTAAAACCATGGGTCAGGTTAATTATAGAAATAGCCCATGTTCCTGGTACCAATTTCTTATCTAATTTACTCTCTGTTGCTGTGATAAATCTTTGACCAAAACAAAACAAAACTAACTTGGGGATGAAAGAATATATTTATTTGGCTTACTGCTCACAGCCCATCACTAAGGGAATCCAAGGCAGGAGCTGAAGGCCGAAAACTGGAGGTGGGAACTGAAGCAGAGCTCATGGAGTAATGCTGCTTCCTGGCTTCTCCTCAGGCTCACATTCAGCTGCTTTTCTTGTACAATCCAGGCCCATCTTCTTGGGAACGGCACCTCCCACAGTAGACTGGGCCTTCCTATGTTCATAAGCAGGCTAGAAACTGCCCCATAGACACATCCATCGCTCAATCTGATAGGAGCAGTTCCTTGAGACTCATTTTCCCAGGTATGTCTAGACTTGTGTCAAGCTGACAGAAACTATGATACTCTAGACTGGGCTGGGTTTGAATGTTCAATCCTTTCGCTTCAGCTTTCTGAGTAGTTAAGACTACAAGCCTGAGGCGCCAGGTCTGGCTACGCATGGATATTTTGCTCTAATCATCTGTGACGGATGTCAAAACCACTAGTTATTCATGATGGATATTAGCACTTACATTTGTTTACCAGTAATTCCTGACTTACAACTACCTGCATTAAATTAAAAAACAGAAAAGATGTCATGTTCAGTTACGTGTACTTGAGTATGCGTGTGCTTGTGAGTAGAGGTACTCATGGAGCCCGGAAGGGGACATCCCATCTTCTGGAGCTGGAGTTGCAAGATACTTAATACAGGTGCTGGGAACTGGTCTTAGGTCCCCTGGAAGAGCAGCAAGTGCTCTTCTCTTATGTCACATCTCTTGCTTTACAAGATTTTTTTAGCCGGACAGTGGTGTTACACGCCTTTAATCCCAGCACTCGGGAGACAGAGGTAGATGAATCTCTGTGAGTTCAAGGCCAGTCTGGTCTACAAGAGCTAGTTCCAGGACATCTGGGGCTGTTACACAAAGAAATCCTGTCTCAAAAAAACAAAAAAAAAAAAAAACAAAAAAATTATGTTTATTTACTGTGTGTATGCGGTGCACACCTGTGTGTGTGTGTGTGTGTGTAAAACAACTTGTAGGTGTTGGTTTTCCCCTTGTAGGTTCCAGTGATCAAACTTGGGCCTCATCACTATGTAACTAAACTCTTGAGATCCTCCTAGTTCCTTTCCCATACTTTTTTTTTTTAAAGTGATGCTAAAAAATTTCTACTCGTCTGTCAAGAATCTGTATAATCCTTTGTATACTGATGGCTTGTTTTTCACGTAAGCATCATCCATTGAGGGAAAAAACAAAGTTATCACTCCTTAATGAGTATGTAGTCCAACGCCTCGCCTGTTTTTCAGAGCTGGAAATGCAGCGAGTAATTTATCTTGACACATATCTAATTAGCTATGTCTATAATGTGGGTCTCCTTGCTTCTCAGATCCTGTTTTCCACTGCAACAAATGGTCAGATTTTCAAAGGCCAACTGGAGAAACTGGGGCGGAGGCAGGGAAGAATTATGCAAAGCAAGTTGCCTCTTGTCTCAATTACCGGAGTAAAAGCAGAGCACAAAGAAACAGCTGGGATCGTTTATTTTTCTCGTTATCTAATATTTTAGGAGCATTGTTTAAATATATCTGACTGCAATTCACAGTAAGAAATGCAATTTAAATAACAGCAGGGGACATACTTTTACCCTGATTATTCATTTATTTTAAATACTGGAGTCTCTATGAGTCTATGTAGTCCTGGAACTTGCTACGTAGAATAGTCTGGCTTTGAACTCACAGAGATCTGCATCTGCCTTCCAAGTGCAGACTACAGACATGGCCTACCACGCCCAGCTACTCAGAAAGTAATTTTTAAAAAGGATTTATTTAATGTGTATGAATGCTTTGCTTGCTTGCACATGCCCAGAGACTGGGGTGGTCAGAAGAGGTGGGATTCCTTGGAACTGATGGGTGTGGGCTATCATGTGGGTGCTGGGAAGAGAGAGAAACCAGGTTCTGCAAGAACAACAAGCCTTCTCAACTGCTGAGCTCATCTCTCTGGCCTCCCACAAACTAATCTTCTCTTGGTTTAGATGTGATGCATTCTTATCTTCTAAATTATATTCTATTAAAACCTAATTCATTAGAAAAAAATGAAAACCGGCTTTTCGGTTACAGTCTGAGAGAAAAAACAAAAACAAATAACCAAAACCACCATTATCACCACCAACGAAACCACACTGCTTCGGATAATAGGCGACACGTTCCGATCTTCTGACAAACTTCCTCACATGACATTCCCCCCACTGGAACAGCACTTCACGGCAGTCTGGCAGTCTTGGTGTTTTTCAAATGTTGAAAGATATCTGATTCAAGACGTGTCTGAAAGATCAGGGGCCTGACATAATTTATCTGATTCAAGACGTGTCTGAAAGATCAGGGGCCTGGCATAATTTAACTGGGCAGTCAGTTGCTCTTTCCTTGGGCAGCGTAATGACCAGGCAAGTCTTTGATTCTACCGCTATGAGGTAGATCAATAACAGACCAAACTCTGTGGCCTATTTATTCGGAAGTATCATTTGAAGATGATCCAAATGTCATCTGATTTCCTGTCCAGGAAACGTAATGGAAATTGTGTAAATTTAAAACAAAACACACAGTTCTAAAGTAGAAGGGAAAGCAAGGAATTTTTATCACAGAAAACTGCTTTGTTAGCGGGGCTGAGTGTCCTCTTTTTGTTCTTCTATACCTGTAACTTGCTTTCCTCAGATGACCACCTCTACCCCGTTCTCTCATCAACTGGATGGAGAAGGGTTCCTGGGGTCATGGTTAAAACAAAAAAAAGCCAAAGATGAAGTGCACGAGTTGAGGTACTTAAAAATAAACTCAGGCTTTATTTTCAAATTGAGAGGCATTGCCAAACTGCCACGTATTTGTTTAAACTGTCACCCATCTCACTGTAAAACTTAATGGCTGGCACGAGGATCCTGAACATGACTAGGAGGAAAAAAAAAAAAGGCTGCTAGGCTATTTTCATCCCAGCGTGACCGAAATCCACGTTTCAAACCTTTCTTTTCAGAGGAACACAGCAAGTGAGACTCCACAGAGAGCGTTCTGCTGCGAACAGGAAGCAGCAGTACCCAAACGCTTTTCAAGCCACAATTTCGACTTGAAGCCTCCCCTAGGGCAGGCTGGGGATCTGGACCGGGCAGGAAGGAGGTCGGGAGGCGGGGTCCTGATCGGCTCAGGTGAGGCCGGCCGGGTTCCGACCTTCCCCAAGGCCTCGCTCAGGGGACGAGCGGACACCGGGCCCTCGACGTCAGGGCCTCCCGAGGAGCACCCGGAGGCGAGGTGACCGAGACTGCTCGCCATCACAGCCAGGGTCCGATACCCAGGCCCGCCCCCTTGCGGCGTCACGTGACGGGAAGGGGGCGTGGCGGGGAGCCGGGGCTGGGGGCGTGGCCGGGGCGAGAGGGGGCGGGGCCTGGAAGGTGGAGGCTCGTGGCGGCTCGCGGCGGCCAGCGAGGCGGCGTCAAGGCGGATGACAGCATTCGGCTGCGACGCGCTCCCAGCTGGGCGGCGGTGGTAGCGGCAGCGGCAGCGGCAGCCCGAGCGGCAGCGGCGTTCGACTTGGCCGCTGCCGAGAGCCGCCGGTGGTAGGGGAGGAAACGGGGGGCCCGCCCTGGCCCGCGGGGCCCAGGGACCCGAGTTCCCGCGCCGCTCGGGGCCGAGCCCCCGCCGCAGCTAGACTGCGCCCTCCGCCGGGGCTGGCTCGCAGTTGCCGCCGGCCGCCGCCACCGAGAGAAGTTGGGGGGGTCCCACCGGACACTAGGACCCCGGGCTCGGGGGTCACCGTGATCCCGCGGAAGCCTGCTCCGGGCGAGCCGCCTCCTCAGGGGCTCCGCATCGGTGAGTGGCGCTCGTCCCTGGAGTTGGGGGGCAGAGGAGTCGTGCCTTTGGGGTGACTGTACTCCCTCTGTCCCATGTTCTGAGCTCGGGCTGTGGGCGCTCCCGGGCACCCCGCGCCGCGAGTTCCTCTCCCCGCTCCTTTGTCCCTTCGGGAAGGGAGATTGGCAAGGCTGGCGGGGGTGGCGTGTTTTGGGGCCCACGGTAGGTGCGTCTGCAGCGGTACAAAGCCCAGCGGGGACCTGGGATGGGGGCGGGGGCGGCTCTGCGTTCTGGGTCCCGAGTGTCTGCCCCTCCCGAAGTTTGACAGGGCGATGGCGGGGCTCGCCGGAAGCCCCCCGCGAGCGGGGGAAGACCTGGCGCTTTGTCGCTCGGGGCGGTTTAAGACAAGGCTTGGGGTTTTCCTGTGACAGCCCCTGAAGAGGCTGTGCCGCTCTCTGCAGACCGCACCCGCCTTTGCAGAGAGTGTCGCGGTGTTCCCTCAACCTCACCTCCGGTGGCCCTCTTGCCACACAGGAGAAAAGGCGGGGTCTTCGTTGCATTTATTTTTCTTTCCGTTTTGTTTGCTGCTACGTTGTGGAAAGAGCGGTCAGGTGCCAGGGAGTTTGGTAGGGAGCATGCTTCTGGTTTATTGAGCAACCCACTCAAGACCGGCGGATGCGAAGCAACAGTAGATGCAGATTTTCCATTCACTAAAGTCATCTAACACTTCTTTATGGGCGACATCTGCGTTGTGAAACATAACCTAATTTCATTTTAACTAAAAGCCGTCTGAAGTAAGTAACTTAGGTTACTCTCTGAACAGATGGGACAAGTTATCCGATGATATGAGCAGATCTGCTTTAAATAACTTAATGAAGTTTTCACCTTTTTGCTGCTGGAAGACTTAAGTAACAGTAGTGTTAAGTCTTGGATATATCTTGGATATAGCAGAGCTTTTTTTTTTTTTTAAGTAATTAGCCCCAATTTAGTGCAACTTAAAGTTTTTTTTTTTTTTTTTTTTTTTTTTTTAGATAACCATTTAAAACAGTTTCTGCCACTTTAAGGATTCCAAAGAGCAAGCGAGGAACAGGTAAATTGCTTGTTATGTTTTCTTCTCCCTTAGGGTTTCATCTAAATTTGATCATGCAGAGAGACTGGGATCAGTTGCTACGCTTGCTAGAACCTGCTTTGCAGGGAGATTCTTAAGACGCTAGTTTTATAGAACAGGTTGGCGAAGGAAGGAAAAGGCCATGCTATTTAAAAATGCGCTCTATTAAAAACGCAACCAATTTCAAATATGTTACTCTTTCTTTTGGTAGCAAGTCTGCAGAATGACTACAGTATGCTTGTTTAAAGTGCCAGTACAGGGAATAGATGAAATTTAAGACCTACGTAAAGGTCTTTAATTATGGAGATTAAGTTGTTGCGGTCAAATTCCGTTTGAACAGTTTGAGCCACAAAGATCAGCACAGGTGCCTAGAAATGATTATCTAATTAAAACAGGGCATGGTTTACTCCTTTCATTGAGTTGTGGTCACTACTGAATGTCTCATCTGTGCAAATGTCTTTTCAGTTTTGTTGTTTGTTTGCTTTTGTTTTCCGAGACAGTGTATTGCTGTGTTGTCTAGCAGGCCATGGTATTAATTATACCAAGGCTAAGGCTGGCCTTGGAATTTGGCAAAATCCTCCTGTCTCAACCTTCTGTCTGCCATGTGTATTCCACTGCCTGACTTTTGTTGTATTTTTGAAGCAAGTGAATGTTTCTTAACATATTCATAGGACTTAGATATTTGGTAAAATAGCTACATTTTTAATATCATTTTTATAAAATATAAAAATTTATATATATTTAGAAAAAATTCAAAATTTTCTGAATTCTTTTTTGAATTGACAGTTAAAATATATACTTTGGAGAGAGCTATGCAGTCCTTTGAGATGAAGTTCTCTTCGGGCTGCTTTTTAAAAAATTGAGACAATTGTAAATTTATAAAATGTGCCATTACACAAAGATCTTTGTTGCAAGATGTTAACTAAACATTGAGTGGGCATAGTACATTTCAACTTGGTTTGGGCAATTACTAATTCATCAGCAATTGATAATTTAGACAAAGAATTTATAGATGTTTTGCATTATTATTTTTGAAAACTTTTGCCCTTACAGCAATACTTGAAGTGTTATATTTTGACATTTGTATTATATCCAAAGTTGAAAACACGAATAACAATAATCTTGGAATACCAGGCAATCAAAAGTGAGGATAAGATCATACCTTATTCTTATAACTATGACCTACAAATGAGACATAAGTACAACTTTGGGCTACCGACATGCTGGGTGTGGTGTTGGCTGGTGATCTGCACTTGGGAGATAGAGGAGGAGGGACACCTTGGATTTGCAGCTAGCCTTGAGATCCTGTCCAAAAAAACTTACCAAACAAAAACCCCACAAACCTCTGAGAAACTTTTAATGTAGGTGACTGCATGCAAGGAGATCATCAGAAGTACTTAATTCAAGCCATTGTGGTTGAAGTAGTTTTCTTGTGGGCGGAACCATGGGTAAATATACGGACCAATGTGTGTAGATCTCATGTCAGTATATAATAACCACATCAGAGATGTTAGATTTATTCTTCTGCCTTAGTCCATACTGCAGACCCTCACAGAAAGTATGAAATCAAATTTGAATTTAGAAGATTTGGCGATTTTTCTTTTTTCTTCCCAAAACATGTTGTGAGTTATACACCTCAAAGGGAAGAAGTCTTTAATCTGGAACTCCATACGCCCAGGCCTTGCCCTAAATAAATTTACGTTTGTTATCTTTCTAGGCGATGTAAATGCTCCACAATAGCAATAATCCATTTTGTTATTCACCAGCAGTGAAAACTCTCCAAAATAATAAACACTTTGTTTATCAGTTATTGTATGAATAAAAACGTAATCTCAGACACTTGGCTGGAGAACAGTTGGACTGTGTGATAGTGTCTTTCAAAGTAGGTGTAAGAGTGAGATGATAAAGGGAACAAGTCATTTAACCTGGGAACTGCTTAGAGAACATTTTTATGTTACGCTTTGGAGTAGGTTGTGTATCTGAAGGTAACCTGGTATCTTAAGAGGAGGAGACAGAATGGACCAAAACCGGACCTAGTGGTGCAGGCCTGTAATTCCAGCTACTTGGGAGTCTGAGACAAGAGGATCACAAGGTCAAAGCCCACTTGATTTGCAGAATGAGTTCACGATCAGCTTGAGCACGCTGACATGGTGACTAGCTGGTAAAAGCATTTGTTAACAAACCTGGTAGCCTGAGTTCTGAGTTTGAGCTCTGCCAGCTTCCTTAAGTTGTCCTCTGGTCATCACGTACAGACATACACACGCACACACACATGCACATACACACACACACTCACACACACATGCACACAGACAGTCACATACACACGCACACACGCACGCATACATACACTCCTTTGTGACACAAGCACTACCCATCTGAATAAATTAATAAATAAATGCAAAACAAGAGGCTGGCTTAGCAACTTAGTTAAAAGTAGAGAGAACCAGGCAGTGGTGACACATGCTTTAGTCCCAGCATTTGAGGCAGAGGCAGGCAGAGCTCTGAGTTTGAGGCCAGCCTGGTCTACAGAGTGAGTTCCAGGCCAGTCAGGGCTACACAGAGAAACCTGTTTCAAAAAGCACCCCCCCCCCCCAAATAGTTTTGGGAATGAGTGGTAGATTAGTCAAACAAAAGAAAAGAAAATTCTTTGTAGTCAGACTTGACATTGAATTCCTGATCTGGTGCTCCTTTTACAGGAGTTCCCCACCATTCCCCACAGGTAGTTTCCTTTGAGGAAAAATGTTTTCTGAAAGAAGTGAAGCTTAATTGTGTAACTGTCTCTTGTCATAGATCACAAGGAATGCTAGATTCTTCAGAATTGTAAAACTTTAACTAAGGGATATGAGTGGCAGAAAATCTGGCCCTGTAAAATTTTTAGAAATATGTATTGTTTAATTATGAGTATATGTGTGTCAGTGTGCACATGAGTGCAGGTGCCCATAGAGAACAGAAGAGGGCATCCATCCCCTGGACCTGGAGTTTATAGCCTATGCTGAGTCACTTGATATGGGTGCTGTCAACCAAACTTGGGTCCTCTGGAAGAGCAGCAAGTACTATTAACTGCTGAGCATCCCTCCAACCCCTAGACTTTGTCTTAAAAGAAATTATCATTATCACCACACTTTTATGTTCATTGCTTTGGAAAACAAAAGCCAAGGAGTTTTAAAGTTACTGTAACATTTTTTTGAACAATTCTCTAGTAATATGGATGAGTCTAAACCATGAAGATGTCTCCGTTCTGTTTTATTCTAGAATTCAGTGGTTTTTCAGTTAATAGGCTTCTAAACATTTCTCTTTGTGTGTGCTTGTATGTATGAGCATATTTGTATGCACTCATGCATGCATGTGTATTATGAATAATAAAAACCCAGAGAAAGATATTGGGTTCAGCCTGAATATCAGAAAAGGAAAACAGTCAAGCCACTAGAGAGCTCTTACCGCTACAGAATCTTCGTATTGAAAGAGAGCGATTTCCTGTCTCGTCCGCCTTATATTCCTCTCTAGTGCGAGGATTAAAGGTGTGCACCACCTTTGCCCAGCCTCTGTGGCTAACTAGTGTGGTTGCTGGAATTAAAGGTGTGTGCCACCACTGCCTGGCCTGTATGGCTGACTAGGTGGCTGCTTTGTGTTCTGATCTTCAGGCAAGTTTTATTTATTAAAATACAAATACCACTACATTTCCCCTTTTTGTCTAAAATAAAAAGGCTATAACTAATATAGGAATAACTATATGCAATATATACAGACAATAAATACATCAATAATGTCTAGTCCATTTGCATTTGACAAATTTGGAGAAAATACTCCATATCTTTCCTTCTCTTAGTGAGTTCAAAGTCTTGTACCTAACTCACTTTCTATTATAACTTACTTTTTTTTTTTTTTTTTTTAGATTTTTCAAGACAAGGTTTCTCTGTAACTTTGGAGCCTTCCTCGAACTAGCTCTTGTAGACCAGGCTGGCCTCAAACTCACAGAGATCAGCCTGCCTCTGCCTTCTAAGTGCTGGGATAAAAGGCGTGCACCACTACCGCCTGGCTCCATAACTTGCTTTCTGCGTCAGGTAAACAAGGAAAACTATTAACTATCTAGTCTTCAACTCCCTCAGAGACGCAAGAAAGAAATAATATTAACTGAGTAAGCATGAAGTGCAAGCAGATTATTTCCACAAAATGAGAAATGACAGAAACAGCTGGCTGCCTGGAGAATCACCCAAAGTTCCTCTGCAACGTTGGGGCATTCATCCTTGGCCTGCAAGCTTAGCATATTTGACAGACTTTTCTGTGAAGTAGGATATTCAGAAGGCTCTCCTGCCTTGTTTTGAGAATGTTTGGCAGTCACTTTCTTTTGTGTTCTGCTTGTGCAATTACAACAGCATACTGTCAGCAGTCCAGGCAAGGGCATTTTCTTGCCCAGTGCTTACTTTTACCACGAAGAATGTAAACTTCATGTGGGGTTTCTTTGATGCCCATTATCTTTTCTGAAGTAGATTGGTGCTGCCAGGAACAAACATCCCATTGTCAAAAAAAAGTCTATGTGCCAGGTGGTGCACACCTTTAATCCCAGCACTTGGGAGGCAGAGGCAGGAGGATCTCTGTTAGTTAGAAGCCAGCTTGGTCTATAAGAGCTAGTTCCAGGACAGGCTTCAAAGCAAAGCTACAGAGAAATCCTTTGTGTGTGTGGGGGAAGAGTCTATGTTATTAAAACACTTTAAATGCCATATTCTGTAGATCTCTGAAGTTTTTGGAGATAACCTATCTAAAATATATCTTTGTCTTACCTTGAAAATATGCCTAATGAGACTCCAAGTTTAATTATAATAAGTGATTAACTACTAATCTGCATTTTCTTATTATCTTAAACAGTAGGTAATAATAATTTTCAAGGACTAGAAATTTGCATTACATTGTTAAATGAGCTGTATAGGTCCAATACCTTGACCAAGAGTAAAAATGTATGTACAGTATGTTCTAATAAAATTAATCTCAAATTTGTATCAATATATAAAATTTGTATACAATATACAAAAATCTATTCAATATAAAACATTTAGAAATTAGTAGCTGCTTTTTAAAAGTAGATTCAATAATCTACCTTTTTATCTTGTATCTACATCCTCCCTTTTTTTCTTTTCAGGGTAGATTTAGTAATCTATCCTTTTATCCTATCATGTCTATATTCCACTTTTTTCTTTTCAAAACAAGAACCTTGAGTCTAATTTCCTTTGTTTACCTTTTTCCTGTTCATTACCAACAACAACTTGTAACCAATCCCCTCTAAACAATGATAAATATCCATACCCCATTGAACAGCCAAAGACCACCCACTTCTTGGGAATGTGGGTGTCGTATTCTTAAATTTTTTCCTGCTGACTGAGGGCGACAGTATCTTTAGGAAATAAAAAAAAAAAAGAAAGAAAGAAAAAAAAATAGATTACTTGTCGAGTCCTGGGATAGGTAGCTGTATCATTTGTTGTCCAGTCTTTGCATAATGGGAAAATGCAGGGCTTATTTCAAGTCCTGGCTAGAGTAGTCTGTTAGACTGAATCATCTCAGCTAGCCACCTCGAAATTGTTCTGAGCAGTTTGTAGTCCAAAGCCAATCTTTAAGTGGTGTTATCCTAGTCCTGGCGGAATTGTAATTGTGGGGCCCCATCCTCCTTTTGGAGTCTTCAGAGGTTATTGTTAGGTGTGCTCATGGTTCTGGTTCACTGCAGAAGCTGATAGCTCAAACCTTCAAAATCATATACAGAAGGGTAGAGGAAACCTTTTTCTAGAATTAGTTAATACTCTGTATATGACCATTAATATCATGACAAAAAGTTTAGTGTGTGAATGGATATATATATATATGTATATATATATATTATAATTAAAATTATAAATTTTATACCTTAAGAAAAGCTGTTAAAGAGTCAATATAAAACCAAAGGATTATAAGATCAGTGGCAATAAAATAGTCCTTAAATAATTTGTTTTTCTTTTGTTTCATATCAGGTGGCTCTTCTTTCATGAGACAGAGATTTTGGATTTCACTTTAATAAGCATGCTTGGGTTTAGAGAGAGAGACTCTAAACTCCAAAGCCAGTTTTAATCTTTAACTAGACTGGGACTACAAAAAGATTATTTGGATTATATGCCCGTAGAGAATAGCAGAAACAACATTTGGGAAGATTTATAAAATTTTATCCATTTGGACATGTTATATACCAATAGGTCAATTTACTCTTTTTTTGGGGGGGGGACATTTTCTTCTGGATGATGTGTCCTTTTTCTTCAGATGTCTTGTTTGTCCAGTGGTCTTCAGATTCCTTAACTGGATGTCTTCATTCTCCTGAAAAGACAAACACAAAATTCCTCCCCAACCCTAACTTTGGGGAGATTCTCTTTGGCAAGTTCTATCTGATCAAATACAAAGCAGTTGTTAGTCTTATAGGTTAGTTTAGATTAAACGGCTGTGCTGTTTGATGAGCTTTCATGTCTTCTAATTGAGAGTTGTCTTTTGTTCAAATTGAATCTTTATCAATTTTGGTGGTATCTATAGCTTTTCTTCTCCTGTGGAAACAAAAGCAAACCCCTTCCCCAAGGGTAACACATGTACTGGCTTCCTGTCTGAGGTCAGTACATCTTTAAAGTATATTGACTGATTTAATTCTGTAGTGTTCTACTATCCAATGTCTCTCCACAGCTCTTGTTTCTTTCTCATTAGCATTTAGAAAATTCAAAGTTAATAGTAATGTGTTTTGAGGGGATTTTTATCATCCCTTTCTGTTTATTTAACATATCCTTTAGAATTCAATTTGATCTTTCTGTAACTGCTGGCCTGTAGGTATATACCTGTGTGGCATACCTGTAATATGTTTTATAGTATAATAAGCAAAAACTGTTTCATTTTCTTAGAGACATATCCTGGGGCGCAATTTGTCTTTTTTGTACAGATATACCCACGATGGCCGTAACTTCTAGCAGATGTGTGATTACCGAAGCAGGCTTTTCTGAACTCAAAGCAGTTACCCATTGAAAGCCTGAAACCTGAATAGGTATCAATGGTGTGGTGTACATAGTTTAGTTTTCCAAATTCTGCAATATGGGACACATCCATCTGCCAGATTTCATTTCTTTGGGTACCCTTTGGGTTACATCCTGTGTTCGATGTGGTTGTATAAAGAACATTTTGTTATAATTTCCTTGGTTTGTTGCCATGTGATAGAAAAGGTTTTTTTTTTTAACTTTTGCTATTGACATGATTTTTTTATGACATTCTAAGATCTTCAGCACATTTCCAATCAATAATTGATCGATTTCTGCATTACCTTCTTCTAGAGGACCTGGCAGACCCATATGAGATTGGATGTGTGTTATGTATATGGGATGATTCCTACTTCTGATTGTATCTTGTAACCAAATAAATAATTAAGTCAGTTCTGTATCATCTAGTATAAATTCAGTGGTTTCAATATGCAAAACAACTTTCTGCATATTGTGAACTGGTTGCTATGTTGAGATGTTGAGAGGTTCTTTAAAGTCCCTTAGAACCATGACAATAGCATAGAATTCTGACTTTTTTTTTTTTTTTTGGTTTTTCGAGACAGGGTTTCTCTGTGATTTTGGAGCCTGTCCTAGAACTAGCTCTTGTAGACCAGGCTGGTCTCGAACTCACAGAGATCCGCCTGCCTCTGCCTCCCGAGTGCTGTAGAATTCTGACTTTTGTACAGAATCTTAAGGGCTTTGATCCACTTTACTTAAATTTTCTGATTTGTAACCTGTTTTTTTCTGATTTATTTGCATCAGTATAGAATGTAGGGGCTCCAGTTATTGGTGTGTCCTGTATAATGCGAGGAAGGATCCAGTTCTCTTTATAAGTTGAATTCTCTCGCTTTTGGGAAGATTGGGAAAAATTACTGCAAGCTCTTTGCCAGAGTTCACTTTCTTCCCATAATTTGTTAGTTTTATCATTATTAATAGGTACTATAATTTCTGCTGGGATTATTTCTGCTAATTGACAAAGTCTCAATTTTCCTTTTAGAATTAATCCAGAGACCTTTTCCACATAAGTTTTTAATTTTTTACTCAGTTTATATGGTAAAAAGATCCATTCTAAGGCAACATCATCCCTCTGAATTAAAATTCTTGTAGGGGAATGTTTGGAGGGTAATATATGACCAGAATTCAGTTATGATTTGGATCCACATGTACCTACTGTAATTTCTCTTCAGTCAAAGACAATTCTCTTAAATCCTTGTCACTAAGATTTTGTTTAAATTAATCAGGTCATCTGGACCTATACCAGTAGCATGCTGTGGATGGGAAATGTATCCTAGCAATCTTAGGAAGTCATTAAGAGTCTGCAATTGGCTGGGCAGTGGTGACACACACCTTTAATCCCAGCACTCAGGAGGCCACTGTCCACCTTTTTTCCGGTGTTCTGGAGACTGAACTGTGTCCTTGTTTATAAGCCCTTCAATGACCAAACTATCTCCCAAGCCAGAGTTTGCAGCATTTCGTAGCTATGCTTTTTGCTCTGGTATCTGTTTGTTCTTTATGAATCTCAAACTTCATTATACTGGGGCTGGGGAGATGACTCAGTGGTTAAGAGCACTGACTGATCTTCTAGAGGTTCAATTCCCAGCGACCACATGGTGGCTCATAACCATCTACAATAGAATCTGATACCTTCTTCTGGCCTGCAGGCATACATGAAAAGCACTCAGACATTAAATACAAATAAATAAACTTAAAAACCTTCATTATATTTTGTAAATTCTTTGTATTTTTAATGATCTGTGGCACACTCTGATATATATACATTTTATATATACATATAAAATTATACTCTTAACACACTTAGCTTTTGGAAGTCCTTATTCTATTCTCACTTGACAATATACCCATGTCAATATATATATTGACACACACACATATACATATATATGTTTATATCTACTATATATTGTATTACTATTTGGGATAATATACATATATACTTATATGTATATGTAATGTTTGAGATGTACTGTGTTTCTAAATAGTAAAAAAGCTGGTAACCACAAATCTTCTATTTTAACGAGAGACTGAAGAAAGGTTATGGTTTTAGATGGTGACTGTTTTCAAATAAAAAAGCAGCTCTCTTATTTAGGGTTGTTAAAATTTGATAGCCTGAGGGAGTTATAGCTCCTGCGGGTGCCTTTGAGGAATAGTCCATTGCTCGTGATAATAATAGCTAATGTGTATTGACTCCTAAATGTTCTTGACACGTATCATGTTTAATCCTCCCAAACAAAGGTTTTCTTCTTTTTAAAAATGAAAGACACTTGTAGGTTGAGTTGCAGGCGTGGAGCCCACTGAAGGCTTGGGCTTGAAGGTCGACCTGTTGGTGGAATCCGTCCTGCACCTTGTCGTGCTCAGTGCGGTTATTTCTCATGACTGTCACTGAGGGAACTTGAATTTTGGCTGCCAAATGCTTGTATGTGGGTAGTAGTTTATAAAATTTTATAGTGTCTTGCAAAGGAATCCAGGCCTCCTTAAGTTACAGAATCTCTAGTGGGAGTGCGCCACCTCTGGGGAGGGAGGAGCGTGGTATAAGCAGTGTTTTGGAGCAGGAACAGTGAGGCAGCAAGCTGGCGACAAGAAGGCTTGGGTACCTTGTTCAAGTGAGATTAGGGGAAGAATTTACAGAAACTGGGTGTGCTAAGTGTGTAATTTTGTGTCTTGTGACTATCCTACCGTTTAAGATGAGCAGTTCAGATGTAAGGAAAAATAGCACTGTGCATCATAGTGTGGCTTTTAAAATAGTATGTCGATACTGCTTACAACTTTTGGTGTAATAGATTCTCTTATCACCTTTATTTTAGAATTACAAAGAAGCAGAATAGCATTGGCTTGGTGCCAGACTGAGTTCAGAACTTCTTACTTTCTCTACATTGACCTGGGGTGGCCACAGGGGAAGAAAAATGCATATTTAGGCTGAACTGATAGGCTGCAAGGGAAACTGTGCCTAAGGCCAGGGCCAGCACCCTGGGGGTTAGTTTGTCATGGTTCTTACGTAGTAGGAATGTTTTACTAGAAAGTGAAGGAAACAGAAATTAGCAGTAAGAGCCAGCAATCTTGTCCTGAGGCTACTGCTAGGAGGGAGGAGGCCATGCTGGAGAGAGGTGGGAAAGGCAGCTGCTGTTCCTGCTCACTATAGTCTTCCTCCCTGTCATCTGCTGAGTGTGCTGAAAATGAGGTGCTGTCGCTGCTGGATCGAAATGGCAGAGAAGTGGGTGCTCGTTCTTTACTTTTTCTCCCAGGTGAAAATCCGGGTCTGGAGGCTGCGGTCTTATGGGTAGTAGACATAGCCTCCAAGGATCTAGAGTCCCTAAACTAACAGGTAGAATGCTCACAGGGCTGCCTGTGCTTGCTCAAGCATGAGGATCTTGCAAGCCTGAGAACCCGAGCTGGATTACAGGTGAATGCCTGGACACACTGGCCGCTAGCCGAGCCTAATCAGTAAGCCTCAGGGCTCAGAGAGAAACTAGGTGAACAGTGCAAGAAGAGTGGCACCCGAGGTGTCCTTTGGCCTCCGCACACAAGTTGTGTGTTCCTGCACACACTCCTGTACTTGCAAATACACCTAAGCCCCTCCCCCCATGAGCACACACCTGCTAAGTCAACAAACTGGTTCCAGACGGAAGAAAACTGTGCCCTAAACAGGAACACACCACAGTAGTCTGTAATTTTGATTATGGGAAGCTACTGAAAATTTGGGGTTAGGTAGCTAATGCAGTAACAGCTGCAAGGCATTGAATAGATGACATATTTGAGATCCTAAGAATATCTGTAAGAACGATGGCTGAGGTGAGTGGCGCTGAGATGATGCTGTTACAGTGGCCAGACCTGAGAGGCCCGTGAGTCTGTATTTAGATGGACTCTGCCAGTCTCCACGCCCGTGAAAGCTTTGTCTTGTATGCAGACATTACCATGAGAACTAGGAAGAGAGGAAACTAAAAACTAGAAGAGTTTCTTAAGGCAGAACTCAGCTTGGCACATGGTATTTTACCTGGGCAAGTTTTGGTTGTAAGTTCCTGTGCGTTAGAGAATGGGTAGCCCATCCCTGCACCCACTATATTCCAGTACTTCTCTTAGCTGTAACAACTGGAAGATGTTTCCAGTCATTGTTAAATGTCCGCTGGGGGAAGTGAGGTCACGTGCAGTAGAGACTCGGTGCCTTAAAGACAGAGTGAACCTGCAGGAAAAACACACTTTAAGCTGTAAAGAATCACCCTTTTTATTTAAAGAACATTTCTTTCTGTTAGGGAACCGATGAGGGTTCATGGGGGGAGATGGTTTATGTATATGGATGGAAGGAAAACTATAGTGTTTTTGTAAAGATTGTAGTTTCTGCTTGCTTTTTATTCCTTTAGTTTTCCTTTTGAGACAAGCTCTCCCTGTATGGCTGTGGCTGGTCTGGAACTCACTGTGTAGACGAGGCTGATGTGGTCCTTCCATTTCTCAAATGCTGGATATAGCTATGTGCCACTGTGTCTAATTTCTGTCCAGTCTTGATCTATACTTAAATCTATCATATTCATATGTGAAGCCTCCCGTAACCCCGTGAACCAAATGTAGGGCCTTGCGTACTCTAGACAAGCGCTGTACCAGTTAACTTTCAGCCCAGGCGAGGATAATACGAAACTTTTTCATTTTTCCCTTTCCTTATTTCATCTCTAAAATCATGGCTACCTTCTATTTCCTGTGTAAATACAGTTTCCGCTATGTAACTAGCTCTGCATCATGTCCTGAGTTGTTTATAAGTGACTAAAGCAAGTAATGCTGATACTATGACTATGGAAATATTATTTAAGTTTGGATTAGGCAGTATGCACATATTATGATTCCTTTTCTGTAGATTTTATTATGTAGCCCATGAGTTACTAAAACAAAAGTTAACAATATCAAGATTCATAGACTTTATCAATTCTGACTACTGCATTTTAAAGAAAGTCGGACAGGACTTGATGTTTTCCTTATTTCTAGTTGTCCGCTTTGCTTACAGTATATCCCGCTATCATGAAGTCCCCGTACTCCATCCCTTTACCTGTTGCACTGTGTTTTCAGTTTGAATTGTCAGTCTCTAGTTTAACAGTTTGCCTTTTCGGTTTCTTCCTATAACTTCCTTTGTTGTACTTTGTTTTGAGACAGGGTCTCACACTGTAGCCCAGGCTAACTTAGAATTCCAGCTGACCCCAAACTGAAACAGCAGTCTTCTTCCCTCAGCCCCTTGAATGCTACCATTATAGCAGTGAGCCAGCATGCTGGTCCTCATTCTAAATCTCCATAGCTGGATAGCTTCCTTTCTCCCCCCTATATTCTTGTTGAAGTATACATCCCCAAGGTGTGTGTGTGTGTGTGTGTGTGTGTGTGTGTGTGTGTGAAAGAGAGAGATAGAGACCAGAGGACAATTGTTGGGAGTCCTGATTTATTGCTCTTTATCTTTTGCCCTTGAGACAGGGTCTCACTGAGCTTGGATCTTTCTGTTTCTCTAATTAAGCTGACTATCAAGCGATCCCCAGTGATCTTTCTGCCTCAGTCTTCTGGTTTTAGGCCCCTTCAGCTCAGGCCACACAACCTGTTTTTTTTAGGTGCTGGGGATCCAAATTTAGGTCCTCATGATTGCTCATCAAAAGCTCTTTGCTGAGCCATGTCCTCGGCTCACTTTTGTTCTTCTGACTGGGACCCATGTAGCCCACACTTTTCCTGAATTCAGTTTACAGCTGGGGATGATCGTGAACTTTTGTAAGAATATAATGTTAGAATCTAGCTGTCGCTCTGGCCGTGGCCACAGTTGACACAGCTTTTCCCGTTTACAGACACCAGCAGGCACCCTACTGAGACATTGTCCTTAAGTCTCCAGCTAAGTCTCCCAGCTGCCAGGATCTTTTACCTGGGGAAATGAGTTTCATCAGAGGGGCTTTGTTTTTGTGGTGACACATTCTATTTCCAACTCTGTTCTCTGTCTCTTGCCTGGGAATCAGAGAGCCTGGTTATAGACTTTTATTTTGAAACCAGTCCATCCTCCAAAAGGTGGAATATGAACTTCTTCCACACAGTTGCCATTGTAGTCTGAATCCTAGGCTTTTCCAGCTTTATGAAATGCCTGTGCCCTTGGTAATGTTCTGCCTTTGTTTTCCTGCTTGCTTGGTGGGCTTTCTTAGGATGATACTGCTTGTCTTATTTTAACTTTCATGCTTGTGATTCTTGTCTGTCTTTAGGGGCTTCCTTTCGCCTCACTCCTAGCATTTTCCTGAGGGTAATCAACAGATTCTCTTTCCCATTTTGTTGTTCTGGCATTATCCCCATGGCCTGTTGTTTTTGTAATCATTCTTTTGCATGCTTACTTTTCCCTTAGGCGCCTGGTGATTGTTGGTTGACCTGGAGTCTGCAAGGTCTAGGCATCCTTCCCTCCTACCAGGTGTGAACTGCTCTCTGTGTTAGGCTTTTCCGGTGAGTAGGAGTTGTAGATGGAGCATTTGAGATCAGGGCAATAGAGTCTGTCCTTTGGCCGGCTTTGTTATAGGTTAGAAGGGAGGTTGCTAGCAAGTAGGGCTGCAGGCTTTTTAAGTGCCAGACAATTTTACTTGGTGTCAGCATTCCTACCTAACTTTCATTTTCTTTCTGGAGAAAAGATGTAGGGATTAAAGAAAGGAAAAACATGACGAGTAGAGTGGTTGGCACAGGTGTGAAATACTGGGTTTTATCCCCAAGACACCAAAACCCAAACACAGCCACAGAAAGAGAGTTGTCGTTTTCCAGGGAACAGTGCTTAGAACCTAGAGTTGAACTTGGTTGCTTGATGCCCTCAGTATGTTAACTAGTAAGCCATTGCTTATTTTGGAGGACTTTGTAGCTCATGATAGTTGTTTCTTTAGACTTCTCAACTGAAATTAATAATTTTGTGATTTTGATTAAATACAGAAGATACATTCTTGCCAGAATGATTCTCTTAGGGCAGATGAAATGGCTCAGTGGTTAAAAGTGCCTGCTGTGCAAGTCGGACCTGGAGTTTGATCCCTAGAACACAAACGGTGAAAGTTGTCCTCTGACAAATGTACTGCGACACGTGTGTGTCCCCTTCCGCCCTCCCAACATCACACACTCAATAGTAATAAAATAGTTCACTAAAAGTTTTCTACCCTTGAGATTGATCAGAATTTTTTTTAGGAATAGACTTTAAAAGTCATTTCCACCATTGCTGATTTTTGGTAGTTATTCTTAATTTGAATAGTAGAAGTTGTGTTGGTTTTCATAGATCTTTTTGAGTTGGCATACAGAAGTGTAATTAGTATCTTGTTTACTTGCATTGTAAATGAAAGGTAATGGGTACTTTGGTTGTAGTATTTATACCTAGAAATTACAGTCAGGGAACGTCTAGGCCAGGGTTAGGTAGGTATTCAACTCCATATTTTTCTTTTATGGCCAAGTCTGAAAGCCATTCTAAATCTTCATTAAATCTGAAGAAATTGTTTTTGAAATAGAATATCAGTGATAAAATTATAAGATTATTTTGAATTAAGATTAGATCTTGCAGTTTAAGATATGATTGTTAATAGATTTTTTCAGCTTAAGTATGGACATGAGTTTTTACTTGTGGGAAACTGGGTAGCTCATTAAGTTTATTATAATTGTTTGCCATACTTAGTGAATGAGAAACACACTTATCTTTTCTAGTTTCTCAAGTCAAAACAAAGTTAATATTTTTCTTAGAAAAAAAACTTTCAAGAAAACAGAAAAATTTGTAGAACCAGGTAAAATTTAGCTATAACTTAAATATATGAACTTTTAAAAACATTTAATATATAGAACTAAGTTATTAATATGTGGTTAATAGCAGCATAATTGTGAGCATAGTCCTTAAGACTTAAATTACTTTTTGAGACCTCTGATAGGTCAAAGGAACCTAGCATTTCCATATTGATTTAGAAAAGAGATACACTAGGAGAATAAGGATCCTGCCAGAAGTATGTTATCTTTCTAAGTGCATCTGTGACCTTGACAAGCCACTTAGTTGCTCTGGTCTTAGTAAGGAAGAGCATTGGGAACAGATGACCTTGAGGATTCTTTTGAGGAAGATATTAGAGGTTAGAATCCGTATCAGGAAATGTGCTAAACTACATAATCCTTAAAACAATTCTGGAATAAATGATATAGGCATTTTACAAATGGGCTGACTTCACTTCCTATAGACCCCATGTTTAAGGGAAACACTTGCTTATGAGCTGGTAAGGGACCAAGTGAGAAGCTGAGCTTTAGCCTGTTTTATTCTGTGGCTCAGGACACTGCTTTCCTGAGCCATGTTTGTACGTTAGATGTCAAATTTTATTCTTAACATTTGTTCATTTCATAGTCTGTAGTTTGTAATGAGCTTGTTTTGTGTTACAGCATGTCACTCAGGAAAACCAGAAGTCAGATATTAGACCTGTCTATGACTTGTGCACAGAGTGCAAATGTGACCAGATTTAAACAGATAAATCAGAACTTATATATAGGAGGCAATTAGTGAGTCCAAAGTTATCATGTATTTATTTCAGCAATGATATTGTTCAGAAACATATTTAGGACCCCTACCCCTGACATTGGACCTTATGTGTCCCAGGCTGGCCTTGAACTTGCCAGTAGCCAAGTCTGACTACTACTTCCCAAGAATGGAATTGCAGAAATATGCCACTATACCCAGCTCTTCTGACTTCCTCTTAATGCTTTTGACCTCATTATTTTAACACATATTCTGCATGGCAAATTAGATCTTTTGAGAATAAATTTGATGTTTGGAAAAAAAAATAAGAGCTCATTTTGAACCAAACCATCCTCACTTAGGAAACAATGAGAAGTGTGAGTTTTAGTTAAACATAAGCAGCGACCATAGGGAGAACACATATTCTCGAGTCTCTTAGAAGGTTATAAGAGTCGTTTTAAGATTGCTTTGTGTACTGACAGCTTGAATGGTCTCTAGAATGGTATAGTCTGGTTGAGCATTGACCTATAACAGAGCATTCTAGAGGCTGAGAGAGGAGTGTTGGGAGTTTGAGACGACCCTGGTTACATAAAACCTGTCTTGGGAAACAAAACAGCTAAATGGAGGTGACTTTCTGTCTTGTCTTATGAGCAGGGTCCCATGTACTCCAGGCTGTATAACCTTGAGCTCCTGGTTCTCCTGTCTCCACTTCCCAGGACCTGAGAGTCTAGGATTATAGGTCTGTGTTCCCATGCCTTGCTTGTGGTAACCTTTATATGAATGTAAATTCTGCCTCACTAGTTAAAATACACCCTGAGGTTATTTTCGTTAGTTCTGTTTCCTGTTTTGGTTGATGCTGTGCTGATCTGGCACTGTGCTTTAGAGAAATAAATTGGTGAATGAATTCTTTCCATTTTAAAGATTGTCAGATTTTGTAGAACAGTTTGCAGAAGTTTGCATGGTAATTATTGGTTAAATATAACTAGTGTTATATAATTTTTGATGTCTGTGGCTTCGTACAAATCCAAGCAGATATCCCATCTGAGTGTACTCTATAAAGCAGTCTTACATCTAAATTTAATTTTCTCTTAAGAATTTTGATAATGGAAGTTGGGGTTGTAGCTGAGTTGCTGGAGTCCTTGCCAGGTATTCAGATGACCCTGTCCAGCTCTCAGCACTGTATAACCCTGACTGGTGCGCATGCCTGCCTGCACTCTGATTTCAGAGTCATCTGTGGCAGCATAGCAGGCTGGAGGTTGTGTTCACATGGCTGAAACCCTATTTCAAAAACTAACAAGAACCAGACAGCAACCCCCCTTTATAGGCTGCATTATCCCTACCTGTGTAGTATTTGGGTATTAGAGTACTAAGTTCAGGTAATAATAAAGAGATATGATTGCAGAGGAGTTTGTACTATCATTCTGTTTTGGGAAGGTGTTTATTTTCCTTTTAAAGCTTCTAGATGGTTGAGTTTAAGGATGTATCTTGGTTCTAAGAATTAAAAGATAAGAAAAATATCTCTAGCATCTTTCTACTTTTGTTTTATTTATTTATTTATTTGTTTATTTATTTATTTATTATGTATAGTATTCTATATGTCTGTATGCTTGCTGGCCAGAAGAGGGCACCAGATCTCATTACAGATGGCTGTGAGCCACCATGTGGTTGCTGGGAATTGAACTCAGAACCTCTGGAAGAGCAGCCAGTGCTCTTAACCTCTGAGCCATCTCTCCAGCCCTCTACTTTTGTTTTTATTAACTTGTATTTGAGACAGGGACTTGCTTCTGTAACGCAGGATGGAGTACTCTGTGGCACAGGCAGGCACTGAACTGCTGCCGCCCTCCTTTCTCAGCCTCTGATTTCTAGGATTCTAAGTGCACAGGCCTAGCTTTCTATTACTTCTTCAATAGTACATTTGCTCTTGTGGTTGCAGCATAAGTCACCGTTACAAGACCACAAATCAACTTGAGTGCAGATCACTGTACCAGGAGCCGACATACGATTCAGTAGGTGCTGGGTGGATATGTGCTCTGCCCCCCCCCCCCCCCCCCGTGTGTGTGTGTGTGTAGGCTGGAAGGAACGCTGGTAAATTACCAATTTTACAACTGAAACTACAACTCACTTTGAAATCTCCTTTGTGGGAATTCCTAATAGGCAGGAGTAGAGGATGCTGTAAGGATTTGCTGACCTAGGGGATGAGAGGATCCAAAGGCATGAACTGAAGGAAAAGGGAGTACTCTTGTTTAACAACTCTCAAAAACAAGGAACTCAGCTTTTGTTAGGAACTGAAAGAATTCACAGTACCTGGGGAAACTGTGTAAAGGAGATCGGGTAGTAGTGTGATAATGCTGTGGAAAGAGATTGGGTCGTCTGAGGTGTGAGAGCATCTAAGAGTTAGATAGAGTTCTGTCTGCCGCCAGACTCCAGGTTCTGGGTACCAAGGCAGGATATTATGTAGCTGGATAGATCAGGTTGGTCTCAAATTTTGTATGTACCCAAGGATGACCTTGACTATTTTCCTTCCTTT